>JBBMFX010000134.1:2454728-2465637 GCA_037832545.1 Rhabdalestes septentrionalis | reverse complement strand
AATTTAGTCTTAGTCAGCATCTTTGGACACTGTTGCCGTCTCGTCATCGTCTCGTCTTAGTCATGGAAAAAAAGGTCTTTGACGAACATATTTCGTCTCGTCTGGTCTGACGAAATTAACACTATTCAGGACCGTCTCTCTCAGACTTCACTGTAGGTGCTGTCCACCCCAGTGGTGCTGAAGTGCGAGTTTGGCTGATCTGAACGCATCACTTCATTCTTTCAGACAGTTTTAATTGTTCACCTTACACTCTATAATTACTTTTTTTTTAACTTTACAATAGAATGTAGTGTACAAACGTGGCCTAGATTAATCAACAGTTTAAACTGTGAATTTAATCTTACAGGCATTACATTTTTGTTTTAATTTTTTTATTCAATTGTACTGCTTTTCTACAATAATCACATTCAATTTTATTACTATTACTTAAATTGCAGTGACTTTAGTTCTGTGTGACACCTGGAGCACCAACACAAACCGCGGGAGCTGTTTTGATGAATGATAGAAATTGATTATTTGTTGCTGCTGCTCGTCTTCTAAGGGTTAATCTAAGCGATTTATCTGGGGAAAAAAAATACTATATTTGCTCAAGATAAAGAAGGAGCCCGGTATTTATGATTACCGTCTAATCCCCGGTTTATCTAATCAATCCTTCATTAGATTGATGTCTGGAGATCCCAGAGAATTAAGCACTAAAACCTGCATTCTTCTAAACAAGTGTTTCTCAAAACAATCCCCCGTAATCCATGTGAGATACGAAAAAGAAACCAAAAAAAAATCGACCATCTTGTTTTTGAGACATAAAAATATAAAAGGGTGCCAACACTTTTGCACAGGCTGTATTTGATGTGTTAAATTCAGCAAATTCATAGAAATAGTGCACTAAGATTTCCATAAAAATGCCACATTTGAGGGTGTAACGTGCCATGTGACCAGGGGTGCTAAAACATTTGCACTCAACTGTGAATCCTTATGAACAAAAAAACGAATAATTTAGTTGAAAACTCTGGTAAAGGAAAAACACTTACGTCAAGCGAACTATGTTTGAATTAGGTTGAATTTCTGAGCGACTCAAGAGAGGGTCGTTATATACTAAAATAATTTTTTTACATTTTGAAATTAATGCTTTTCCTCAAACTGATCAAGCCGATCTTGTGAAATTAAAACAATTTGAATAAAATAAGCGAAGCATTTTCACCAAAAGTCTCAGTCTGGATAATAATCGTAAATACTGGGCTTCTTAAATCTAATCACAAATAAAAAATTAAGATTATCAGCTCTAAACATCCCATCAGTAGTGATAAGTAAAAACTTATTTTAATTTAAAAAATTTTTTAAAGCTGCTTTTTAAGTTGCTGTATATAATAAGCCTTTTATTATTAGTTGAAACACATTTCTTGACCTGCATAAATCTCCTGCAAGGGTGTTTATAAATAAAAAGTATGCAAATATGCAATAAATGAAAAAAGCTAATAAATAAATAAACAAAATTACTAATGAATGAATGAATAATTAATGAACTAATACATTTCATAATAGATACTGAAGAGCAGATAGTCGTTTCTGTACAATGCATAGTTGTCACTGAATCATTAATTGTAGTCGTTGAATAATGTCTCGAATTTAGTTAATATTTTGCTCATTTATTAATTCACAATATATACTGAGAAATTCATTCAATTTCTGATGGATTCACAGAATAATTCCTAGCAGGTGCTGATTTAGGGTATAGTAGTTTTTGAGTCGTGTCACTAATTTAGTCACGAAATTGTTGTGGTCACTAATTCTTAATAGATACTGAGAGTTTCATGGCAGTTTCTGGTACTTTTTTAAACCTTTATTTACCCATACCTGTTATTATATATTTATAACTGTTATTATTATATTAATCCATACCTTTTATTATATATTTATAACTGTTATTATTATATTAATCCATAACTGTTATTATATATTTATAACTATTATTATTATATTCATCCATAACTGTTATTATATATGTATAACTATTATTATTATATTTATCCATACCTGTTATTATATATTTATGACTGCTATTATTATATTTATCCATACCTGTTATTATATATTTATAACTGTTATTATTACATTTATCCATAACTGTTATTACTACATTGATCCACAACTGTTGTTATATATTTGTAACTATTATTATTACATTTATCCATAACTGTTATTATTACATTGATCCATAACTGTTATTATATATTTATAACTGTTATTACTATATGTATCCATACCTTTTATTATATATTTATAACTGTTTTTATTATATGTATCCATAACTGTTATTATATATTTATAACTGTCATTATTATATTCATCCATAACTGTTATTATATCTTTATAACTATTATTATTATATTTATCCATACCTGTTATTATATATTTATGACTGCTATTATTATATTTATTCATACCTGTTATTATATATTTATAACTGTTATTATTACATTTATCCATAACTGTTATTACTACATTGATCCACAACTGTTGTTATATATTTGTAACTATTATTATTACATTTATCCATAACTGTTATTATTACATTGATCCATAACTGTTATTATATATTTATAACTGTTATTACTATATGTATCCATACCTTTTATTATATATTTATAACTGTTTTTATTATATGTATCCATAACTGTTATTATATATTTATAACTGTCATTATTATATTCATCAATAACTGTTATTATATCTTTATAACTGTTATTATTATATTCATCCATAACTGTTATTATATATTTATAACTGTTATTATTATATTTATCCATACCTGTTATTATATATTTATAACTGTTATTATTATATTAATCCATACCTGTTATTATATATTTATAACTGTTATTATTATATATTTATCCATACAAGTTATTATATATCTATAACTGTTATTATTACATTAATCCATAACTGTTATTATATATTTATAACTGTTATTATTATATTTATCCATACCTGCTATCATATATTTATAACTGTTATTATTATATATTTATCCATACCTGTTATTATATATCTATAACTGTTATTATTACATTTATCCATAACTGTCTCATTTAGAAACAAGACCTGGCCAAGAGGCTGCAGACACAAACGTAAACATACTGCACAGCTGTGCAAAGACGTGCCCACGACATCAACGACAAGTACATTAAAAGATAATAAAAAGCGAGAGAAAGAGGAATAAAATGCTCGGGTACGTGTGTTCCGCAGGAACAGGCGTCAGCTATAATGTTTTGGAGCTTCTGCTTAGAGGTGGAGAGAAGGTGGCAGTTATTGGAGATGGCGAATGATTCACTCACTGAATAGTTCAATGTAGATACAGAATAATTTAAAGTAGTTACTGAGCAATTAACTGATTCATTTACAGTAATGATATCAAGTCGTTGAGTGGAGGTTGCCAGTCTGTACAGCAAAGCCTCCAGTGCTCTAATTCAATTAACACACATGAAGAACAACACAAACCGTGAACCTCCATTAGAAACGGTGTTTCAGCACCGGAGGGGTGGACAGCTCCTCTCGCTGATGTGTGTCAGAACTGTCTCACTCAGACTTCACCGTAGGTGCCGTCCAGTCCAGTGGTGCTGAAGTGAGAGTTTGGCTGCTCTAAACGCATCACTTCATTCTTTTGGCCAATATAGTGAATTATTCACCTTTTACCCTATAATTACATGGTTTTTTTTTTTACAAACGTGGCCTATATTAACTAACCAATCTCAATACAACTGTTTAAACAGTGTGAATGAAATCTTACAGGTAATTAGATTTGTCATGTAAAACTGCACTTTGGGAGGAAATTCATCACTAAGAATTTGTTCGTTCGATTGTGGACGTGTTTCTTGGGACACTGTAGGGCGGGGGTCGCCAACCTTTTTTGAAACAGAGAGCTACATCACAGGTACTGATCCGTACGAGGGGCTACATGTTTGATACACTTTAACAGAGTTCCTAAGCTTCATGTATGAACATTTTTAGATATTTTTTTAGTTTTTAGATATGGCCGTTTTTAACTGTATAGCAGTGCAAATGCAATTAGTCAAAGTCAAAAGTCAAAGTCAGCTTTATTGTCATCTCTGCTATCTACTGTTCAGGTACATAGAGATACATAAGAATAGCAACAGGATAAAATTAAATGTTAAAGTTGCTCGCTGGTGAGTTGTGCTATTTTTAGAACAGGTTCGCGGGCTACTCATGGGGTCCTTGGGGGGCACCATGTCGGTGACCCCTGCTTTAGGGGTTCCTATGTTTCGTCAACTTTATTCATGTCAATTGATTCGAGGCATGAATTCAAAACAGATATTTAACCATGGAAGTTGAAAAAGGAGGCAGTTCAGTAGGTCTTCATGCAACAGGGGGTTGTGGAGCCTAGTGGGTAGGATACTCGCCTCATGGGTTCGAATCCTACCCTCAGTACACCACCACTGGGCAGGACCCTTAACCACAATTTGCTCCAGGCAGACTGCCCCCTGTAGGTTGGGACTGGAAATCGGTTTGGTGTCGGATCAACACTTCAGGACTAAACACTTAAACGGATCCTTCAACCATCTAAGTGTTATTTCAGTACACTGTATGTGTTAATGTAACACTCTTTAGCATTAGTTCAACTTTTATGTGTTAATATAACACAGTTTGGTATTAGTTCATCACTTAATAAGTGTTATAACATATTTTAGTGTTAATTCGACACTTTGAGGTGAGGTAAGGTGTTTTAACGTTGTGTTAATGTAACACATTTTATTGGTTGTTTAACACTTTAGGTGGTAACACTTTATAAGTGAATGCAGCAGATTTCTGTATTATTTTAGTTGAACATTTAACATTTAACATTTAACAATTAATTTAACATTTGAAAACACATTTTAGAGTTACTTCAACAGTTCTTTTATGTATTTAGGGCATTTTATGTAGGGAATTTACTCAACGCCGTATGGTGTTCGATATTTTATATGTTCATTCAGCTATGCAGGTGTTGATTTGATGCTTTCATTGTTATTTTAAAGTGTGAACTCAGCACTGCTGGTGTCAGTCTGGCTGACCTCACTGTAACAGGTTCACCGTGTGGAGCTGTCCAGACCTCAGTGGTGCTGAAACGAACTTTACTACGGGACTTCCACTTTTACCAAAACCGTTCAGTACTCGGAACCCAGAGTGGGGGGGGGTGGGCTTTAAAGAAAAGAAATTAGAGGGGAAAAGGAAGGAAAGGGGGGGGAGGATAAAAGGCATGAAAAAAAGAAAAGAGTGAAGGAAAGGAGAGGAATGAGAAGGGAAGAATAAAAGAAAATATAAGAGAAGTTTAGAGAAAGAAGGAAGGGAAAAATAAAAGGAAAAAATTGGAAAGCAAATAGAAGAGATGTGAAGAAGGAAATGAGACGAAAGCAAAGAAACCAAAGAAAAGAAAGTTAGGGAAGGAATAGAAAGGGAAGAAGAGAAAAGAAGAAAAGAGGGGAGAAGAGAAAAGAAGAGAGGAGAAGAGAAGAGAAGAGAAGAGAAAAGAAGAGAGGAGAAGAGAAGAGAGGAGAGGAGAGGAGAGGAGAAGAGAACAGAAGAGAGGAGAAGAGAACAGAAGAGAGGAGAAGAGAAGAGAGGAGAGGAGAAGAGAAGAGAAGAGAAGAGAAGAGAAGAGAAGAGAAGAGAGGAGAGGAGAGGAGAAGAGAGGAGAAGAGAAGAGAAGAGAAGAGAAGAGAAGAGAAGAGAAGGGTAGAGAGGAGAAGGGAAGTGAAGAGATCAGAGGACAAAAGACAAAGTAGACAAAACGAGAAAGGGCGAGGACAATTATAGCATGGAAATTGATAATAAAATGGGACAGGATGAAAAGGAAAAGAGGACAGAAGTGAACAAAAGAAGTGAAGAAAAGACAAAGGTAACCAAAGGGAAGATTAGAAAAGACAAAGGAAAATAGAAGCAAAAAGGAGAAAAGAGGACAGAAGAGAAGAGGAAAAGGGACAGTAGAGAAAAGAAGAAAATATGAGAAAAATCAGGAAATAACAGATGAGCAGAGAAGAAATGAGGGAAGGGAAAAAGCAAATGAATCTTAAAATGAAACTCGTAGTGAATGAAGGACCATAAAAAGGACAGAAGCTAGAAAAATATGACAGAGGAAACAAAAGAAGTGAAGAAAATAGGACTAGAGAGGAGAGTGGAAGAGGAGCAGACAAATTACAGAAAATGGAAAAGAGGACAGAAAAGAAAAGAAAAGAAAAGCAGATAATATAACTATAGTAGAGAAACAAATTATAGATGTAAAATGAGAGAAAGAACTGGAACGAAAAGAGGACATAAGAGAAGAAAGGAGAAGAGAAAAGAAGAGAAGAGAAGAGATGAGATGAGAAGAGAAGAGGAGAGAAGTGAAGAGAAGAGAGGACAAGAAAAAAGAAGACAAGTGAAGAGAAGAGAAGGGAAGAGAAGAGAGTAGAGAAGAAGAGAAGAGAAAAGAAAAGAAGGGAAGAGAAGAGAGGAGAAGAGAAAAAAAGAGAAGTGAAGAGAACAGGAGAGGAAAGAAGTGAAGAGAAGAGGAGAGAAGAGAAGAGAGGAGAAGAGAAGAGAGTAGAAGAGAAGAGAAGAGAAGAGAAGAGAAGAGAAATGAAAAGAAGAGAGTAGAAGAGAAGAGAAGAGAAAATAAAATAAGTGAAGAGAAGCAAAGAGAGGAGAAGAGAGGTGAAGAGAAAAGAAGAGAAGAGAAGAGAAGAGAAGAGAGGAGCAGAGAAGTGAAGAGAAGAGAAGAGGAGTGAACAAAAGAGAAGAAAAAAGATTGAAAACAGGAGAAGGTGAGACTAAAGAAGATACAAGGTGTGAATATATCAGAAGAAGAAAAGAGGAGTGAAAAGCAGAGGAAGTGGTAGAAAGTTTAAAAAGGTGAGGAATGGTGGTACCACAGAATAAAGAGGTTTAGTCCAGCGCCACAGGCGGCTAGACTAATCAAATCAGAGAAAATGCTGAGTCTCTGCGCTCTTACTGTCTCTCCTCTCATCACTTTATTAAGGTCACCCTGATTGGGGGAGGAGGGGTGTAGAGGCACCTCCACTTCCAGCTGCAAACCTAATTACCCACATTCCACTAACGAGAGGCGCTCTGCGGTGCGTGGGAGCTAGGGGGGGTGGAGGGGGAGCATGCACCCCAGGAAAACCCCCCCCGGCGCAGGGTGCGGAGGCTCCGTTCGCGGGTCCTGAGTATTTAATACTTGCCAGAGCATCTGCGCACAGCTGGATGGGGAAACCAAAACCACATTCAGGTGAAAGTGTGATTACTTTCGTCCGATAATGACTCGAGGAGAAACAAAAGCCCGGCGAAAACCCAGGAACTGATCTCTGGAATCCATTTGAAATAAAATAAAACCGACATCAAGAGGAGAGCCACAGCAAAGGTGCTGAACCAACAGAGCAGAATCGAATTAAAGCCACAGAAGGAATCCTAAGTATGTGGAGCCGGGTGCTCCCCGCCTCCGTCCGCGCAGCAGCAGGTGCGGGTGTGTTGGGCTTAGCCGCACATGCTTGTCTTCTCGCTAGTAAAAAGTAAAAAGTTCTCTATCTGTTTCAAATGTGCTGTAATCGGCATTTCAGAGCTTAGTCATGCTTGCCTCACTTTATCCTCGCAGCATGGCCTGCATACCAACACGCGCAGCCTGTAGACACCCAGGCAGTCTCCGGCTCGAGACATTTCCCTGATTTACCTCAGTCTTAATGTCCAGGCCCATATTACTCATCATCACTACCCAGCACTGGAATGGGGAATATTTTCAATGCACCCTGAAAAATAAATCACCCATTACCTGTCCTGTTATGCAAGTAAAGTAGCAGGAGATAACATGCAGTAGGAGCAGAAAACTGCCAGTTGTTGAAGGCCAGTACCAGGGATGTAGAGCTCATTTCCTACATTTTTCTTATATTTTACTTTTTCCCCAGAGTCATAATTCATTTGCATATGACCATTTTCCAACCTTGCTTTATCCCTTTGAATTACACTGGCTGTTTCTTACAGTGAACATTTAAATGAGCTCAGTCCTGACACGCTGTTGTATATTGTGATTCATTCAGAAAGCAAAAACACACCTTATAACTTCCAAGCAAAATGATGGATCAAAAGGGCTGGTACCAGCTCAGTTCGGGTTCAACTCTATTTTTAACTCACATTTTTATTTTCTTTAACTACAATCTTGTACCCGTACCATTCTAAGTAGCACCTTGGCCGAGTTTCCAAGCATGCTGAACCGATACTAAATGATGGTGTGTAAATATCGGAGTTTACTGATTGGGAGGATGCTATTGATTGTTATTTCTGTGTTTTTGACTGAACCCAGACAAGCTGCCCGGCACTTTTAAAGAACCTCAAGATCCGACATTCTCTGTCGCAGCGCTCCGACAGGGAGGGTTCCCCAAAAGAAACGAGTGTGAGATTCGGACTCCAGTCGCACATAAGTCGCACTTAAATCGCACAAACAAAGACTTGTGACTTGTCTTGGACTAGGTAAAAATTATTTTGTGAACAGAAAATGATTGTGTTTGCATCGGGAAACTTATTAATCATGGCAGAACAGAAGGCTGTGTTTGGTCAAAGCAGAGCTGGATGGGTGTTTACCTCAGCAGAACGGAAGGCTGTGATTGGTCGAAGCAGAGCTGGATGGGTGTTTACCTCAGTAGCGCTCCACTCTGGCTAGAATGTTATGTTTGATCACTATAGCAACCAGTCACATGAAGGCAATTCTTTAACTGTAGTAGAAAACTGTAGTTCCGAAACCAAACTGAACAGAGCAGAACCAAAGTGACCCGAACCGAGCTGGTACCAGTCTGTGGAAAACCCCCAAAATTACAGTAGTTGGAATGGGCTGGAGATGGAAACGCTCTGTTTTTCATGACAATATGAAAACCGCGCATTTAAAGTGTTTGTATTTGCAACCTTAATCACTTTTGTTTAAAAATATTGGGACAATTTAGTATTCCATAAAACAGGGAGGCCCCCCAAACCGGCATTAGGTACATTTTTCATCTCCAGTAACAGCCAGAATGCAAGGACAACATAACTAGATCTGTAGAGTGTCCCTCCCTCTCCCCCATCACTCAACGTGATGATTCACAGTCTCTTAACTGACAAAATGGGTCTCAGTGTTCGACTGTTGAGGTTCCCAAGAACAGTACAGCTGCAGCCATTTCGTAAATGTAGAATCTAGCTTTTGGGTTTTTGGGAGGACGCTCATGTTAGTCACATTTCCAGTGAAGTAGGAAGGTGAGGAATGGGAGAACCACTGGGTAGACTGGCCAGATTGGGAATACAAAAACTGGTAAAGACAATACAAATACCGTAACGATATGTTTTCATAAAAATCAATGCAACATTAATTTGTGCATGCTTTATGTGGTGAAACACATGCAAGTGGGAAAAAAACAGACTTGCAGCACACAGCATGAATTCTCTATGACTCTTAATTTACATTTGATGAATGGGACAAGTCAGCAGAGTAGGGAGGAGATGAGGAGGAAGTGACTGGGAGGAGGTATAAACAGCACCGAAACGTCTCAGTAAAACAAAACGCCTACTTAGATTAGTTTTCATGTGATCTCAATGAAATAAGTACATTCTAGAAACAATGAATGAATGACAAGTGTGTTAGTAAATAATCTCCGTATTTTGAAAGATGCGTGTACACTGTTTATGTGCTCATCCTTCAATACATCGCTAGCTAATTCCGATGTAAATCTCCTCAGCATGTTGCCATTGTGCTCTAATACGCCAGAATGGTACAAATACAAACATGCAGAATCTATAACTCAAGCAGCCGAAGAGATCAAGAGAACAATGCCAAGGCCTGTCATCATCCATCAGCTCAAAGGCCAGATTTGGGTGCGCGCTGTGCATCTCAATCCGTCTGGTGAAGCTTGCCCTTTATAGAGTTGCACGCCTCTCTAGCTTGATATGCATCAAAGCCAATTACATGCATAGGTGCCTCCTTATTAACAAGGGTTGATCAGTGTCAGCGAGGAGGATTCGATAATTAAATCAATTTAACAATCAGCTCGCTAAATGAGTGTCGCTGACACTGAAATGAATCTCGGGCATCTGTTGATGGCCTCCCGTCAAGCAGGGCTCATAAAGGGGAAGGTCTGAACTAGGCAACTTCATGTAACATCTAATGTAGTTGCGCTTTTTTTTTTTTAACCTTGCTCATTAAAACTTTTATGCTGCCGTTATGTTTATGTGGATGTGTCAGTTCAAGTTAACCTTAATTATGTAGCACCCTTGATAAGTAAAGTGCTTTCGCGCATTACTTCAGCAGCTGTGTTCAATATTATACGATGTAAGATCAACAGACAAAACAGGGGTGTTGTCAGATGAACTATAGTTTAAAAGGAAATGTGAAAGTAGAGAAGGCAGGAATAAATAAGCATAATGAACTCAATCAAAGTTCGATTAAGACTCACATTAGGGGTGTGCAAAGCGGCCACTATTTGTATCTGTATTTGTAATTGTTGAAAGGGGAAAAGTATTTGTATTTGTATTTTTTTTATTTGAGTAAAATTGATAATAAGCCCCCCCCCAATTCTACTCCTTAAATTGAGTATGTAGCCGGGTGCGGGGTAAGCGGAGTATCTACTCCAGCACATGGGCGTGTGACCGGGGTAGTTGGCGGGGATTGGGGGGTTGGATGTTGTTGTTCCCGAATACAAATATTTTTCATAGGGCTGGGAATTTAACACGTTAATTAGATTAATTAATCACGGAAAAAAATAATTATGTCATCTTCCCATTCAAGGTTTTGAGTAACAGCAGGAGAAGTGAGTCCCAGATCACTGCTGCATGAGCAGCCAGTTCAGTTCAGTGAGATTTGGAAGAAAAAAATGCCAAAATGGCTAATAAATAATGCCTTGTGAATGTTTTATGCTGTTTA
>JBBMFX010000134.1:2424626-2440102 GCA_037832545.1 Rhabdalestes septentrionalis | reverse complement strand
AGTTCTGTACTTAACAAAAAAAGGTGAAATAACTGAAAACATGTTTTATATTCTAGTTTCTCCCCCCTTTGCTCTGATTGCTGCTCTGCACACAGGTGTTTACTGCTAAACTCCTCTGGCAACACCTTCAAGACTGTTGGAAAACCGTTTCAGGTGACGACCTCTTGAAACTCATGCAGAGGAGCAGTAATCAGAGCAAACAGAGTATATAAATATATTCTGTTGTTGTTGTTATAATTTCTGCACTTTTTCTTTTGGTGGGCTGCCATCACCGATTGAATTGTGTAATGCATTTCTACCTAGCCACTAGCTAACCTAGGTATGGAACAAACACATCAAAACCCATTATTTAAAAGGATGAAGGAGTGTGATGTCAGCTGATGACAAAAATCGGAACAGTTCCCGTCTCAGAACCGGTTTGTGGTGATTAGGTTCTCTCATCTCTAAAATCTTTTGATGAATTTTTTACTTTCACACTTCCTTTCAAATTTGAAACACAACATCTTTCTCCCTCTCCCCCTCCCTCCCCCTCTCCCTCTGTCTCTCAGCCACTTGCCAAAGGCTGCATCTGTCACTGGTATGTCTTATGGAATAATTAAAGAAACACAGCAGGAAGCGGAGTATGCCGGGCGTTCCGATCGTCCACCTAGAGGCAAGCAGCCACCAGAGACCCCGCCGATACTCTCCCGCGGAACAGGGCGGCGCGTGCCAGGCTCCTCTGGCTGGGTCCGAGGCCTCCTACCTGCCAGGCCTGGAGGAGCACTCTCACTCGGGCAGCTGCTCTGATGGATAGTCTGCAGCTGGGCCCTGCAGAGCACAGAGAGATGCAGGCACATTCAAGACAAATGCTTTGTTAAAGGAGCAGTATCATTAAGAAAAACAAATCGTCCCTGCTCTTCCAAAAGAAACTTTCATTGTTCACTTGGTAGGTTAAACTTTCAATATCATTTGTACATAAAAAAACTATGCTGCAAAATAATGTGCAATAATGCTGGATATTGTTAGGGTTTGGCCAGCAGCCAGTAGAGGCCGCAGTTTTGACTTTGGGGTTTTGGATACTTTTAGTTTGATAATGGGAATTTGTGATAATGTTTCAGCTGTATTGAGTTTTAGTTAAGTGATTGGGGTTCCTAATTGGTTTGTGTCTCAGTGTCCTTTAGTTCTTTGTGTTCAAATGTAGTTTGCTGGTCAACCCTCACTAACCCTCACTATATCCCTCATGTTCCTGGTCCTTATGTCTCATTTGTGCAGGTGTATTTTGAGTTAAAAGGCTCTCAAGCCTTCCTTTGTTTTTGTTTATTGCCTGTATAGTGCCTGTGCACTTTATTTGTTAAAAATCTTTCATTAGAACCCGCTCTATGCGCCTCGCCTCGCTACCCATTCACCACCCACTGTGACATATTTAAATATATTTCAATTGTAATTTATAGTGCTTAAGTTTTTTGTATATTTTTTAGTACATTTTATACTCTTTAACTTTATATCGTTGTGTTTGATATATTGCTGAGTGACTTGTCTTCTCTCGTCGATCACATTTCACTGCAGTGAACATGTTTCAAAAACACTATTTTCTTCAAGTTACTTAATAAAAGACACAAATAGAAAGCTTGATTTAAGTACTTTAAACTTACTTGAGGTTAATTTGCACTTGTAGAAAAAGGTCAGATCTGAATCCTTGCATTGAGCCTCATGCTCAGATGACTCTCAGATGGGTTCGATTTAAACATCAGACTCGTGCAGACATGGAGTCCATTACCAGCTCAAGTACAGGCTGAAGCAAGAGGAGGACATACCAAATACCAAACAATTCTAAAACGTACTTTTGAGAATTTCAGTCAGATTGTCTTTTACTTATTTGAATGCCACCATTGCTTGAGATGCTTGCACACAAGAATTTTACTCATATGTACTATTCTAGTAATGTGAAGTGACAATGAAAGAGATTTGATTTTATTTGTTTAGCTGATTACATCATTGTTAATGCAAAACATCCATTACTTTAGAAAGGAATAGAAAATGGAAACCTTTCCACTGTTGGCCTACCTTACAAAGTTACTGTGTGCATATGGCTGAAATCATCTTGAACCTGCCTAATTAATTACCACTGCCATCCATGGCCAGGAGTCCAAGAGAGCAGAGCTGGCTTCACTCTCTCTGGTGGATGCGGTGGTCCTCCCTCCCCCACATCCTTCAGCACGATGAGGATGAGAGCCAGAATTAATTTAACAGAATTTGTGGTTAGCGGTCTCATCCAAACATGTTAAGATGTCCCATGACATTGCATGAATGTCCGCTTAAACAGACGCACTGGCCTTCATGACAGAAAATGACTTAAAAAAAGGGCTACAGATATTCTGGAATTGAAAAATCGAATGTTCGGTCAATATGATTAACGATTCTAATTTACAATAGCTTTGTGAAAGGCCAGGTGAAATAGACGAATACCTGGATGTGGTTTGAGCAGTTTGAGAGAAGTTCTGATGCTGAATTTTAACTTGGGCTATTTGGGTGACAATTGACTTCAAGTGCTTGTTAGCAACATTAGCCTGACAGCTGCAGCTCAAAACTACAGAATCAACATCTGGAAAATGAAAAATGTCAATATCCTCATCTGGGGGAAAACAAAATGTGTACACTGGATTTTTCACAAAATGATTCCTTTAATAGTCAGACCGAGAAAGCTCCTCTGAGTTGAGCTGGGCTAAAAATGGGAGACTGGGGGACACTTAATGAAGAGAGAAACTAAAATGCAAAAAGAGACGAACAGATAGAGAGAGGTGAAAGTGCGATTCCACACAACTAATTCGGGGCACAAAGTAGCAGGGCTCTGCGATGCATAATGCATTGTAAATTCACCAGATAGACCCTATTACAGTCAAAGCTAATGAAACCATGCTGATTAGCAATCTCTCGATGCTGCTCCGCCATATGCCAGTCGACTCTCATTCCCCACCACAGAGACAGCAAGACCAAGACACACATGCACCCACACACACACACACACTCTCTCTCACACATACAAATCAGCCGATTTGTTTCAAAACAAACAAGCAGCAATATGCTATAAACCATTACCTACTATCAGTATTAATTATTTTAGGTTGCATAGTTCCACTACGAAGTGTCAGTGCCTGCTGTAGCTCTATTCTATGGATTATTATTTCACAATTATCTGTAGGATAAACTGATTTTATGCACAAGATCAAGCAGTGAGGAAAGGTAGGCTCGAGCCAACAGCAGGATGTGAGCATTTAAAGGGTTGGAGTCGTGACTGTTGTGGATGAAAACATTGTTTTTTGCGAGGGTTGCAGCTTCCTTTTAAGAAGATACCTCCCACTAACCTCAACAAAGATCTCTCCCCCCACCGTGCAAGCGGCCAACTGTTGGTCAGTGCTTTGGCGGGCTGTAATCTTCCCTACCGCTCTCTCCCTCTCTCCCTCCGTCTCTCACAGTGACACAAAGCAAGTGTGACAGGCTCCTGGCTGTCCTTCCCTGGACCTCTCTCTCTCTCCGAGCTGCTCAGCCGCTGGAGCACCTCTGCTAGCCCCCTCCAATCACCCCAGCAGCTGCTAACACGTGTCGGGCCATGCCACTTGCCCCGCGGTCCTTATGCCCCTACATCATTCCCAGTTGCGAGCGGCTGGTGACCCCGGGTGACCTCTGCTGGCAGCACGCGCCCGCGCCTGCCAGAATGCCAATGAGGAAATGGTCTCCGGCAGGTATCGAGTAACTGGCAGCGCCCTGGAATGCAGCGCAGCGGAAAGGAGAGATTTAGCGCGGAGAAGAGATAATGACGAGGCCTGATTATTAGTCAATTATGGTCACTCTGTAGGGCACCGCTTCAGGAACAGGGGTTGGTGGAGGGGGGGGTGGATAATCCCATTATCTAAGATGTCTGGATAATGGATTTTGTCTGTGGGGCTTTTTTTTATTTTAAACACCGGGTATTGAGTGTTAGGAATATTATCTTCGTGAAAAAAAAAAACTGGTAATGATACCTGTGGGCGCACGATATGTGAGGGGAAAACTCATTTTGGAGCCGCCACCTTCAAACAAGCACTATCATTTCCATCCTCTAGAAATTCAGTACAGGCTGTCTTCTGCCGCACTCAGCGTCTTTCTCTCCCTCTCTCTTTCTCTTTCTCTCTCTCTGTCACTCATTCTCTTAGTCTCTCTCTCTCTCTCTCTCTCTCTCTCTCTCTCTGCCTCCCTGGCTCTCTCCATCTGCTGATGGTTCTGACACAATTGTTATTATTGTCATTACCGTACTCTTGCTTAGCAGACACTTCAGACTCGTGTGAATTACATGGACTGCATCGGAGGAGCAAATTACCAAATTATAATGTGCAGCCTGGGTCACCTTTAGTCATTCGGGATAAGTGTCTACTGAGAGCCTTCTCTTACACACACACACACACACACACACACACTCACATTTTGTCTCAGCTATTTGAGGAGATGTTCTGTCTGGGTATCTAACACTCATCTCTCCTGTCTCCATTACTTGTAGATCAATAAATTAAGACCAACCCACACATTACATTGACTACCCTGTTAGAGCCCACTACCTGGAAACAAAGAGCTGTTCCCTCCTGCTGGGCTCTTTAGTGTTTCTTCTTTCATTGACTTGTTTACCTTTCCTCCCAAACCCTGAAGTTTCGAGTTTTACCTGAAATCTGATATGTGCAGAAACACAGGATATGTGCAAAGCTCCAATCCTGTTTTGGAGGATTCCAGCACAGTTTGATGAATTCTTTCTTTTCATTCGTAGGTTTGGAGGGTTTCTTAAACTGTGCTGGGCACCGGGCCTCCCCTGTCTCAGCATGTCTGAACCCACAGTATCCATTAAATAGTTGCTGAAAAAACTTTCCAGGGAACAGAATTGTTGTAAAGAACTCAAAAGGGTTACTGTAATGTCCCGTATGTGACACTTCTAAGGTAAAACATATAAAACATGGGAAGGATTGAATCTTTAATGCATCTCTCCTATATTTTCATTCGGCTTCTCCTATAAGTAAAGGCAGAGCAGAGAGAGTCCTCTCTCGAGTGTGAACAGGTCTACAATCAGGAGAAAATAGCTAAAGCTACGACTGCACAGACACACAGAGACATGGAGACAAGAACGATATAAAATATAAACATAATTAAAAAAAAACCCTAGGGAAAATACTCTTTAATATATACACTATTCAACATACAAAAGTCATATAACACAATAGATAAATAAATAAAATTATTCATGTACTAATTAATCAGTAGTGGTTTGGAGTTGCTCTCTATACCAAGAACATTATTACGCAATAGTATTGTAAGTAGTGATATTGCACAAGGCAAAACTATAGCAGAGAGTAATGAAGACTTGGCGGACAAAAAGAAATTGCACATCTGAGTTCAAGCTGGAGCGTCTGCAAGTTAGTGATGAACAACTGAGGTTTTATTGAGCGTTTTTTAACGGAAGTCTCTGTCTAATCATCTGAAAACCTTCCCCCAATCGCTTCACCAAAGTCAGAAATCCTTTTAAGGCTGTGATTTTTACACAGTACGGATAATATATTGGAGAAAAGAAACATTTTTCCATAGACTAGGGCCACAAAATTGTTTAATCCAGCCCAGCTGTGGCGTAAAAGGGGTCTTTCAGATGCTCATTAAGTGAAGCACTTCACTGACAAATAGCTGATTTTATAGTTCAACCATTTATTAAGAAAAATATCAAAAGACAGTACTGGTAATTTGAGCCTTTTCTTCTCTTATTAACATAAGAACAGCTGGTGAACCAGTGGTTTGGGTGTTGTTACTGTGATCAGAATGTCATGGGTTCGAATCCCAGGACTGCTAGTGTCACCACTGAGGTTCCCTTGAGCAAGGTACCAAACCCACACTGCTAAATGCAGAGAAAGAATTTCGCAAAGCGTGCTGTGGTGTGTTCACTCGTGACTTAAAGAGGCCACTTTATATAATGAATATAGTTAACTGCATGGAATTGCATGATATATATCCAAAAATAGTGCTGAGATAAATTTTGACAGTTTGACTCGTGTAATTTTCTCCATTAACTGTGATGTTGTGCGGGAGTATGGTGTAGATAGACTATTTAGAGTGGTCTCAATAAGGGCAGCGATGCTTGTATCCAGGCGTATCGTCTAGTTGTTCACGTTTTGCACTCCCTTAATGGCGCGGGTCTTCCACTGTGGTTCTCTCTGAAGCTCTTGTCGTTCTGCATCACCGCATCCGTGCAGCCGTTCATGATTTTATGAGTGCTTTACAGCTCATTCATACATAAATGCATGGTGCAGAAAATGGGACACGTTTAAAGCGCTTGCCCCTCGCCTGCGTACAGAAACACGGAGCTGCCTAAGAGGAGGTCGCTGCTTTCATTACCAACGACTTGCAGCGTATCATCAGCCCGTGTGGTGTCTGAGACTTCCCGCCTGTGTGTCTGATACTAGCTACATATGACACCGATATTTAAATCCAAATGAGGCAGACCATGGATCAGCGCGCATCGCGCCGCCCAAGACATTATTCAAATAGGAATTTTGCAGTGCCTCATTGTTCCATAATTTTTTTATAATATTTAGGGTTCCGACCTCAGTACATTAAACTTAGTGCAGGTAAACTAGTAAAAGTAGATGATTTCACTGGGAGCAAAGTAATGTAGCAACTATGCAGCAAGAAAAGCCTTTTGTGATGCCATGGATTTACATATTGTGAAAGAAACAGGTATTTGAACACTTCTGTTTTTGATATTTTATATATTTCCAGGGCATTTACATTTACATTTACATACCACAAATTCATAACATTAGTAATTTGATGCAAAGTCAGATTTGATAGGTGTGTGTAAAATAATGAGATCTTTGTGGTTTAATTTAGACCAGTTTCTCTTGGCAAAGTGTTTTTTCCAGGGGGTTAAGTGGGTCTATCTGTTGAACAATGTCAAAATTCTAGATACATATTAAACGTAGTTATTTTTGTGTGTCTGGAGTCTTTCTTTCAATCAAGTCTCTGGTACTCGTAGAGAAGGTGTCCAATATCACAATGCTCCCACCCTCATACTTCACTATGGGCACTGTGTTGTTTGTGGGTTTATACGTTCAACCCTCCTCTCTACAAACATGACGATCTGTGCTACTGCCAGTGTTTAAGGAGTGTTTCCTCAGACTGAGTTATAAAACAGGGTTTTGATTGGTTTAAACACTCACGTGAAAATTCAAATTGTGTGTTTGATATTTGTGTGCTTAGTTTCTAGCAGAGGAACCCTATAGGGATCTTACCTGGGGGCGAGCAGTAATTCCACTAACTGTCCTGTGGAATATTTAATATAAATATAAATATTTAATATACATCCCGCAATGTACATCCAGCTGCCTACAGCAATTTAGACCCCCTCTAGAGTGTTTTAGCCCAAGCAGTTCTTTTTAAAAATATGTGCATTACAGATCAGCTACTCAAAATAGAGGTAATTGAAATATATCAGTCTTAAAGGTACAGAAACAAAAAAAACATCTCATTGTAAAGAAAACAAGTCATGTAAAAATTAATGCCACAACAACACATTTGATGCAAAAACACATTTTTTAATCGTGATGAATTGCATGGTTATTTTCAAAATCAAGCATAAATTCAAAAGTAGTTATTGTGCACTTTTTTTTTTAAGTACTGCTTTATAAATAAAAGTGCAATAACATTTGGTTTGCAAACACTTTCAACTAAGGAGCAGTGTTCCATTTAACACAATTACACAGTTAAAGCCCAAATATTTCTGTAAATCTCAATTAAAACATTGCCACTGAAGAGAATTCACGTTTGATTTATTTTGTTACAGAAAAACAAGTTCCCCTCAGAGAACAGAGCAGTATAGTATCTGCAAGTGGGACCAACTCCATATGAAAGCATGTGTATCTGAATACAGTGTCATTAAAGTCCTTATTGGTTGATGGTCAGACGACCGTCACACTAAAGTCCAAATAATAGCTGAGACAGAGAGCACTGTGAGCTGCACACACCCATGAGCACAAAAACACAAAAAAGCTACAAACTATCAATATAAAAGGATTTTTAAAAATCTGCATTAATAATCGTCAGAAATAACGTGCCCAGCCCTGGTAAAAATGACTCTGTTTTCTTTCTTCAGGAGGATTATGCTTCCTGCCACACTGCAAAAAATATTCAGAAAGGGTTCAAGGCTGACTTGGCCTGCAAGTTCCACAGAGATCAGTTTGATCGAGGATCTGTGGGAGGTGCTGGACAAACTAGTCCAATGCATGGAACTAGTCCAATCCACCTTGCAGCTTGAAGGGTCTGGTACTAACACCTTGGTGCCAGATATGAAATCACACCCTCAGGACTCTTGTGGAGTCCATTACTCAACAGGTCAGAGCTTTTTAGGTAGCACGATGGGGTTGCATGCAAAATTAGGTAGGTGGTTTTAATGTTATGGCTAATCAGTGAAGGTGCAGATCCGTTGCCTGCGGTCGGGCAGTGGACAGGGGAAGTGCTGGCCATGTGACAGTGAAAGGCAAAAGCCTATTCCAGACACTGCGGTGCTCAGGGGCCTAATTAACTGCAGCTCATTTCCTACCTGCGCGAGGAAACACTCACCCGTCATTTTTCATTATTAATACTTTAACAGCCACTGACCGACACGTGGGCCAAGTTGAGGGACTTTCAGGTCCATCAATTAACCCGGCCACAGGCAGCTTGCAGGGCCGGGGCCCCTCCGAGGGCCCGCTGAGAGGGGGTGCGTATCACATGCATGAATATTAATCTCTCACCTTTGTCGTTCAGGGACACACTCGTAGCCTCAGGTGGAGCAGGACAGTAGGGCCTGCAGCTCTGGGGAGGGCCATCGGGCCCCCCCCAGAAATGACTCCTGACCCTGGCTTCCCTCTCCTGACCTCGCATTTAGCCCTTTTCCAGGAAAGCCCAGTGGAAAGACATCTATGATCACCTTTGCTCATGTGTGATTGCAGTTACCCAGGCCTAGCATTCAAGAAGCACCTCAGAGAAATCAGGGACTTTGCAAAAGGCTTTATGAATTCTAGTCAATAGTCACTCAAGTTGTTCCTACAAAAATGAATCCCCAAAACCCAAGCTGTATGTAAAATAAACAGTTGCAGACTTGTGGATGGGGTTTTGGAGACAGTATTACTTACTCTTGGCAGCACAATTGAACCACAGGCAGCAATTTTAGACAACTGATCTTGGATTATTTCATATTTCTTATGGTCATTTCATAAATAATGGTACTAGATTAGCACTGATCCTCCTGAGGTGATTTGTGAAAACAGACCCTGTTGTCTAAAACATAAGTCCCCAACACTAGTCCTATTTTCTTGCATCACACATCAACTTAAACTCATGAAATGCTTGTTAATTAGATTATTAATTGGATCAAGTATGCAGGGAGGGGGGATGACACCAGAATACACTGTGATAAAAAAAGACTCAAAGTGGGGCGTATGTATGGAAAAGAGTTGGGTGGCTATTGACTTCTAGCTTTTTTATCCTCATGGCTCCATTTCTAAACCACATAAGTAAAATGTGGACACCGAGTTGATTGAATGATTTGGGAAAAGTGGATAAGATTAGTTAAGATTAGTTATTCCATGCAGATAAGCCATGACAGGTACTGTCTATTGCCGTGTAGTAATTTTAGCATGTATTTCCGTACAAATTGTCCAGATAAGTAGCTTTACAAATAATGTTCTATGGTGTGTGACAAGACATTTGCAACGTAGGATCCAAGTTTCTGACTAAAATTAGTTAAGAACAAAATGAAAAGAGAAAGAATGTGCACCCAGATCAGCCCCCCTCTAATCTATTTCACAAAGTAGACTTTCTGAATGAGCTGGAAATCCAAAAGGTCAGAACCATACAAGAGGAGGAGAGCCACATGACAAGGCCAGCCCCCACTTTGGGCTTGACTTATCCATGCAAGTCAGAAATGCTGCTTTGTGAAATCTGCCCCCGATCTCTGATCCAAGCCGAGTTCCCCAGACATTAGCGATGCAGCTGTCCAGATGCCGACCACCTCTGAATGCAAAGGGGAGCTTTTCTCAGGTCCATTAGCTCTCCGGAATGCTCCGTCCTTTTTTAAAAGTTTCTCCGTGAGCACTGAATACAAATGAACGACCTGAGAGTTTGTCATCCAAGACTGAGATGATGGAACGGCGCTCTGCTCTCCTCGGGGGTCACACTCAGGAGGTGCGGAGTCAGGAGGCGTTTCTGATAGATCAGAGGAACCTCGCTGTCACCGGAGTAAGCTAGGATGCTAATGCATAAAACATGGCGTCGTCAGAGGAGGGGAAGATGGGCCACTTCTGCTGCATTTGCATTTACGGAGCCCCTGTGTGGTTTTCATGATCTGGGCAGCGAGCGGCAGGCCTGCTGCGCTCCATCCATCCATTTGTCCTCCCGCTGCTCCGCGTGGCCCTCCTCTCTTATTCCATTCTCTCACTCTTTCGCCCTTTAGTGGGTCCATTGACTCTCTCTCTCTGTTGCCCTTTACAGAGGTGAGCATCACTTCCTCTCTCTCTCTCTCTCCTCTATCTCCTCTCTCTCTCTTTCATCCCCCCCCACTTCCTTCGACTTTCTGAGCTCTCCGTGACCTTGCTGTGTGGTGAGGGTGCAAAGAGGGCTTCTGGGAAAACAGACACGGGTCCTGCAATGCAGCTGCTGTCACCAGTGTCATGACCTCACACACACACACACACACACAGCTTCATTTCTCAGTACCCAAGAGCCACAGTTGTTGCTGTGCTGTGCTGTGGGCTAGAAGAGTTGCTGTTTAATTTCACAGTGAGACTCCAGCGCTGGACTCCAGGCAGATGTTGCGGCTCCCTCTGCTCGCTTCCACCTGTGAGCACAAACGGTAATCAGCAGTGACCGGGTGCAGAGGAACGTGTGCACACACACATGATCACACGTTAAATATCAAATGCTTAAAAAATGTGCTATTGCTTTTTTTTTTTTGGCTGTGCTGTTTCAATGTAATTATGTATTTACAGACAATATACACTGCCGTATCTATGGAAAAAGTTCATCCGGTCTGATGAATTACATTTTCTTTTACATCAAGACTGCCAGGCACCTCTGAGGTACACTTGAGCAAGGCTCCCCGGGCACTGTGTTCCCGTCTGCCCGATGCTTCGCTTGGTGAATGGGTTAAACTGGTTAAATGCAGTGGAAAGTTTTCCTGCTGTTCACAATGTGCTGTGGTGTGCTCACGTATGACAGAATGGCCACTTACCCAGGGAGGAGGTGATATCAGGATGTGCTATGTGGAAAAAGACAATCCTGTGGAGGCGGGATGATGCACTGAAAAATGTTCTGCTTGGAAATCTTGCATTCATTAGGATGTCCTGGCGTTCATATGGATGTTGCTTTGACATGTACCACCCACCTAAACAATGTTGCAGACCAAGAAAACCTCTTTAAGGCAATGATCTTCCCTAATGGCAGTGGCCTGCCTTAGCAGGATAATGCTAACTGCAACAACTGCTCAGGACAGGTTTAAGGAACCTGACAAAGATCTCAATTCGATCAAGCATTTGTAGGATGCACTGGACAAAACAGTCAGATCCATGATGCCCCATCTCTTAGCTTTAAGGCAGCTGACATCTTGCTGCCAGAGGGTCGAGCACACCAGTGGATCCAGTGGAGTCCTTGCATCGATGGGTCGTTTCTGTTTTAGCAGCATGAGGAGGATCTATACAGTATTAGGCATGCTATAGCTGATCAGTAGCTTTTGAATAATAAGCATGCTGAGTTGGTTTGGCTTGTGTTTGTGGTATCCCTGGTTAATATTAAAATATTTTTGATTTTCTAAGTCAATATGCACCTAACCTCTACAAGAGAAAACACGTTAATACAAAATATATAATTGCTGAATTTAACATGTTGGATAAATACATTGTAAAATGCATACTGTGTATGTATATATTTAAGTGTTTTTTTTACCCTACAGACTAGTTACCCATTTATTTAAAAAACTGTAGATTTTTATTTCTATTTTATTCCTGTTGGAACTTGTAAGTTGTATGGTGATGCAGAGTCCTTTAACTTTAAATGCACTCATTAACTGTTAAATCCCACTTTACGCAGCTGCTTGTTAAATGTGTAACAATTGTCAGGTGGTCCCATTATAATTTTATGTGGGAAGGTTTAGGTGAGAGGTGACTTTGTTTTATAAAAGGTACTCAAACATGCTGTATATTTGTTAGAAAATAATATTTAGTGGATTTTTATGGAGCGAGTAACATGCGAGCAAATGTAGAAAATCTCGTGTTCCAAAACGTTTGACCGGTAGAGCTGAACTAGCAAATATAATCAAATAGAGGGTGTGTTAATGATACTAAACTGGAAAATTAATAAAATTGACCCATAAAATAAAATGCAAAATTGGATTTCACCTCTACAGCTTCTATTAAACACAAAAAAACATCTGTCTTTGAGTCAACTGAAATATTTTAGTGTCAGGAATCATCTGCTTCTATGTGCCCTTTGGACAGCTCCCCTATTGTGACGTCAGGATGAAGAAATTGACATAGAGCTGCTCCTCACTTGTTAAAGCTCCATGCACTAGATTACTTGAAGATCCACCATTTTGTCTGCTGGTTTTATGAGCAAGAATACGCCGAGCACTACGGCTACAGGCAAAGGCAAATCATCATGAAGTCAGACACAGGGTCCATATTCACATATGGTAAACAATCATGGGATGAGTGGAGCGTGGCCAGCAACAGCTTATTTCCATAAATGTGACTGAAATTGTGAGAAATAAAGCTGTTGAGATATCTTTACATGAGCGTGATTTTGTGCAAAGAACTTCATGAACCTGTTTTGTAACCCATAGACCTATTATAACTTGTTTAAAAAGGTGTAATATGTCCCCTTTAATATGTGAGCATGGTTTGAAATTCAAAAGCTTTTCAAGCATTTTATGTGCATGCGAGTTTTCCAATCAATGATTTGCATCCAAAAATACTTTAATAATTTACCAACAATGGCACACAAGTACAAGCTCAGTTTGACACTGTGGATCTTTACATTCCCCACAAAAAAGACCTTTTCCAAGTAAATAACAGTATCGTCCCACTGTTATACATTTGAACTCCAGATAAAAGGTTTACACTTCTGTTGTCAGACATATCTGAATTAACAGCAGAAAAACTAATTAATTCCAACAGCGAATTTTTGTGCTAAAAACATCAATACTCAGTCAATTAGATACAGTGAATATTTCTAAATGGTGCAAATATGTGGCTGAAAAAGTAATTCGGCGGTTTGCCATGCCCCTTAGCATCAGGGCCAAGGCCTGAGAAGTGAAGATGGTCCTGATCAAAGGCCTATATTCACCACTAAACGCTCCAACTGGACAGCACCGCCATCCAGGTGCCAGCAAGACCCTGTTTAGACTTGGCCAGGGAATCAAGGCTCCTTTCTGTCACTTGCAAACAAACACACACACACACACACACACACACACACACACACACACACACACACACACAGACACACTCTTCTGCAGATCAGATGCCAGCCATGCTGAAGACAGCCAGCAGTGGGCTTCTTCTCACCCACAGTGTGATCTGAACAAGGTTCCACACATCACATACTGTCACTGTCTACCCAAACTCATGTATCTCAAAAACGCTAAAATAATATGTTCTAAGGACCATTTCTAGTGGTCGATTCATAACCAAATGTTCACATAAAGGACGACTACTGGCCTCATATGATCAACAAACAAAACAGCAAACACTTCAAAAGTTAAGGATATACTTGGTTAGATCTAACAGCAACGACATACTAAGTGACCTAACAATGCTCCGCCCACTAATGTAGGCATTTAAAATGTAATGTCAGCAAGCTGGGCTTGGCTATTTTAGCTAATCCAAGCCTTAACTGATTTAAGATATTTTATACTCATACAGAGTCACGCAAATATCTAGTTACCCACAATCATGTGCAAAGTCAAGCAAATGTATCTTATCCTCGAGTGCAAAAATATAAGCAAAAACAGTCTCTTTCTAGCTGCTACCATTTATGTCAGTGGTAGCATATGTTTATATATACACACATGTACATATATACTGGATGTATACAATATATACACTACAGGTCAAAAGTTTTAGATTGACATTCAACCAGTCCAAGACCAGTGAATAGTATGAAATGGGACAAAGGACAGTGCTGAACTGTGAGAGATTTAAAAATGGTGAGGTTGACCAGAAGTGGCAAATAAATCTGTAGCTCCATACAGGACCTCTGGTATGCTCCAGGTTTGTTGGTTTTATCCTACAGAAAGATAGAGTCCCAAAACATAAGTCCAAGCTCTGCAAGAACTACCTCAGAAAACATAACAAGATGTTGAGCTGGAAAACAGAAGAGTCCAGACTGAACCCCAGCTAACTGCTTAGGAGGAACTGGACAGAAGAGTGAAAGTAACACAGCCTATAATAGCCGCACACTTATTGGAACTTTCTGCAGAATTTCTGTACAAAAAACTGAAAAATTGAGGTGTTCGAAAGCCTTTGACCGGTAGAGTATAAACATATATAAATTTACACACAGACATTATAACTTCCAAGCTAGTTCCAGTTTTCATCCTAAAAACAGCAAGTGACACATGAAAAATAATATTCCTAAACTTACTGACTTTAGCATCACCTGGAAGAGTAAAAATGTAACTGTCAGTCAGACACAGCCTGAGCTCCCAGCCGCACACTGCCCTGGTTCTGCAGCGTTTTGATGTCTTAAAAGAGTTGTGACCCATGAGAGCTTCTGCATTATGGCATTTAGCTTTTAGCATTACCTCATAGTTTTACCTGAATACATGATGACAGGGTTTCATTTGATAAAGTGCCTTCTTACATGTTTCAACAAAGGCTGAGAGTGAGTCAGTTCGTCAGTGATTCCATTATATATACAAAAAAACAAACTAAATCCCCCAAAAAACAAACAAAAAAAAACATTGTTTATAGCGATAAACTACTTTGTCAACAACCCAGTCAAGAACATTTATGTCACAGATTAATGTCCCAGCTGTGGTGTCATAATTCACATTTATTCAAATTCTGAATATTAGAAGAATATTGAATTGTTTTCGGTCTAAATATATTGTGAGCCTATCGAACCGTGAAAAATTCATCACCCTCTGAAATGAATTGTGGGTTGATTGTGAAGAAAGCTATTCCTGATGCCTTTCATACACATACAGAAACGACTCAATATTCTTACAAAATTATCAGCTGGTGACATTTTTTTTTCAGTTTTTGAAGAATGGGGTGCACCCAGACACTATGGCGTTTTTTTCTTTTCTGCATAAATAAATAATGTAGCAGAGTCACAGCAAGTGTTTTTGTTGATGGAAATCCACTGCTGAAATTAATGGAGAGCGCGGCTGATGGTTGCTTAGCAACGATAGACACTTCCGGAGCGCAAGTGCCCGAGCGCTTTTAGAAAGAAGGAGA
>JBBMFX010000134.1:2362319-2372963 GCA_037832545.1 Rhabdalestes septentrionalis | reverse complement strand
ATAGATAGATAGATAGATAGATAGATAGATAGATAGATAGATAGATATACATATTCAACTAGTCATAATTACATTATGGATATACCCAGTCCCCTTTTTAATGTCCAAAATGAGAATTATGAATAGTAACAACTGTACTAAAGATCTGAAACAAACGTAAGGATTGTCCTAGCAAGGATTGTATTTCAGATATCTGTGATTTTCATTGTAGATAGGAAGAATGTCGTTTTGGAAATCTAATATTGGAACCATAATTGACATGAATTGGGGATGTCGACATCAGACATGAATGGGGGAAGGTAACTGGGAAGAATGATGCTTGACACATCTGTAATGTTAACTGTAGATAGGAAGAACATCATCTGTAATGTTTATTTTGATATCTGTCATGTTTATTTTGATATCTGTAATGTTTATTTTGACTGGGAACAACTGAATTACGGATTTTCTGATGCACATATTCACTCTGGCTATTAAATGTCAAAGCGGCTTGACATAGGATATCTGTAACTAGCACTAAATCAAGACTTTTGTACATTTATGTGAATGTAGTTACACACACATGTATATATTGTATTTTCAGATGCCTATTGGCCAAGTGATATTGTCATAATGATAAAAATTATAATAATAATCATCATCATCATTTTTTATGTTATTATTGTTGTTTTTAATGTTGGTATTATTATTGCTACTTCGCCGTATTAAATCAGGGTTGCCAAGCTCTGGGCCGTGTCCTGCACAGTTTGGTGGTTCTCCCACTCAAACACATGCACTAAACCTGAAACTAAACTGGCGAGGTGAACCAGCTGTTTCTGAGCAGAGAAATAACGTTGACGTGCTAGACCACGACCCTCCAGGACAGAAGTTTGACACCCCTGGCTTAAATTAACCCGCGTGGTCTGCAGCCTTTCTCCCGCCTTTGTTAGCTCCGCCTCGTACCTCACAGATGACCAATAGAAATTCACCATCTGCTCTTCTATTGATCTGTGGCAGAACACTAATTTTGGTCAGTTCCATTATTGTGAGATAATATTTCACAAAAAATAACAACAATTGGTTTAAGTAGTTTTTACATTTTGGCTTTTCATTTTGTCCAGAGGAGAGTCCTGTACGTTTAGGGAGTTTTCGCGCGCCTTTTCATTCAAACGCGAAACTCCTTCTTCTTGTTACCCAGCTGAACCCCCCCAGTTCCGTGAACTGGTGGTACGGTCCGAGTGTTTTACCCGCCTTTCCGCGCGAAATGCGGCCCGCGCGCCTTCTCAGCTGCTGTAGAATCTTCACACCCCCCCCCTCAGCTTCCTCCTGCTCACACTGCAGGCTCTCTCCTGTTTTTAAAATCTTTTTATCTCTTTTAAACTGCTATCATTTTGTGTTATTTTAAACTCGTGATTTTATCAGCTCTTATTCTGACTTGAAATGCCCACCAGGACCTCGTTGTCCCTGCCGGAGGACGTGAAGGAGCGGTAGGGTAAACCTCTCCTGGTCTTCGTGTTTGTGAAGGGGGGGCGGTTGCTAAGCTAGCGCAGGAGATAATGGCGAGAGGTTGGTCTCGAAAAGGGGCTCGTATCAGATTTCTGTGAATCAAACGCTTGGTAGAATACGCGTAAATTTGCATGTTCCCTTAGCGAAGTCCGCAACGTGGCTCTCAAGCCTCCTAATTGCTGCCGGAGAGGCTAAGCTAGTCCGTTAGCAGGCTAGCTCGGTTGTTTTGGTCCCCCTGTCATCAAGCAGCCTGAATTTGGCGCCAAAATAATGGTTGCTACTCTTCCAGTCCTGTCAACTCATTCAGGGGATATCATTAAAGTATGTGACTGAAACACCCGCGGTTTTCTAGCTGGCTACCTCATTTTAGCATCTGATCTCTTTCGGCTTGTTAAAAACCTAACGTTAAATGCCCATTCTTAAAAATTTCCTCTGTCTGAAAAAAATGACGCAGGGGTGAAGAAGAAATGCCCCTTTTGCCAACGTCTTGGTACATAGTTACATGTGGTGATTTTGACACTCGTTTCAAGCTTGTGAAGGTTGTGGTTGCTAGCAATCTTGTTCTGATATGCTGCTGTTTGCACCCCCAGACTGCAGGTGCTGGAAAAAGGAGACGAGAGTTTGTCAGAGGAGGTGGGTATGGCTCAGAACTTTTTTTTTTTTAAGGTGGGGTATCTTCATGGACTTTGGAGCTTAGAGAGACATTGGGTTTCCTGTTGTAGGCAAAGAAATGTTACATGTGTGTTCATATTCTATCTTTCCCCTGTTTTAGGAATGTGTAAAGGAGAAACTCAGGTTACTGCAGGACTTTCTGCGGGATGATACTCAGGACCAGCTCAGGGGACTAGAGGCCAAGTTAAAGAACTCTGAGCTTTCTTCTGTGAGTTCTGTGCTTTCTGTCATTGGCTCTTGATCTGTGGTTGGTGTTCATTGGGAGCTGTTTCTCACCTCTCCTGTTCACTGAAGGAGGTGTACACATCAGAGGTGAAGGCTGTGCTCAAGAAAGCCCTGGGTTTGGAGAAAGATGGTCAGAGCAACAGTGTGGATCAGAACGGGCATTCAAATGGTGTCTCTGAAAATGGATCTCATACAGAAAGTGAAGAAAAGGAAGGAGCCATGGAAACTCGGGAGGAAGGGGACACAGTCAAATCACCCAGTGCCCCAAAGGGCAGGGGTGGCCGACGCAGCAAAGCAGATTCCGAGCCCAAAAGTGAGTTGTGGATTTCTGATGCACTTTTGTTTGGCTCTCAAGATCATGTCTTATGGTTTAACCTGTTGCTCAAATTGAATGTAAAGTGAGGTCTATATTCTTATCAACCTCACAGAATCTCCTGCCAGTGCCAGGGTCACACGCAACTCTGGAAAACAACCCTCTATCTTGTCGATGTTTTCAAGAGTGTAAGAACACATTCTCAACATCCAGAATGTCTAATGGAAAAATAGACAGCTGCTGTTTCCTAATTTCTGCTTATGCTTTATTTTAATATTTAAAGCTTTGTGCAAAGTAATCAAAAATCCTTTGTCCTTCAGACCCAAACGCAAGTCTGATGAGGTGAATGGAGAGTCCACAAATGGAGAGACCACAGAGAATAAAACTGAGGAGGCTGATGTGGAGGAGGTAAGTTCTTATACACTTGACTTGTGTTGCATGTCAAACTTGAAATACAAAAGCTTATAATTTATTTCATTCCCCAGGTTCGAGAAGAAAAACGGCTTAAGACTGAATCAGATGAGCAGTAAGTTGTACCTGTTTGATGGTATTAATGACTTTTAGTACGGCATCTGTACTTTTAGTGTTTGAGCTCTGACACCCTTTTCTCTTCCACCCTGCTTCCTTGTGTCTCTCCTGCTGTCCCTCATTTGTCAGACTGACCACTGAAAACTCAAATACTGAGCAGACAAAGCCAGTAAACACACCCAAGGTGATCTCAACTTCTTTGTTTAACACAACCTTATTTTTTGCAGATGGCTGGAATGGCAGTTTAATTTTTTTTCCCTTGCTTTAATATTCCTTTTAAATTTCAGACGCCACCTCCGAAGTGTCCTGACTGCAGACAGTATCTGGATGACTCTGACCTGAAATTTTTCCAGGGAGATCCTGATGATGCGGTAATACAAAAATATTTCTTCATTCGTGTTCCTGTGCAAATGGGGGTTTTAGCTGCATTTCTGGTCACTGGTGATGCCTTGCTGGAGTGTCTTTTCTCATTTTCACTCTTCTGTTGTGATTGCATAAAATGTAGCTTAAATTTAAATTCTAATTTTTATCTGGCCTTTTATCACTGGTTGAAATGTAACTTATTTTTTGTTTGTTTCTCCTTTGCTTTTTGCTGGCAGCTTGATGAACCAGAAATGTTGACCGATGAGCGCCTTTCCTTGTTTGACTCAAACGAAGATGGGTTTGAAAGCTATGAAGATCTGCCTCAGCACAAGATTACGAACTTCAGGTCAGGAGAAACTTCCTCAATTAAGCCTCACAATTTATTTTTTGAGTTCATTTATTTACCCACTCCCATTTTTTATGTTTCAGTGTGTATGACAAGCGTGGCCATCTGTGTCCTTTTGACTCTGGACTCATTGAAAAGAATGTAGAATTGTACTTCAGCTGTTCTGTAAAGCCCATCTATGATGACAACCCTTGTATGGATGGTATGTTAAGAGCGTGGCCATCTGAACAGAGCATTTGAAAAAATACAAATAATAGAAACCCTGTTTAAAAAGGGACTTTTTTTGTGCCTTCTAGGTGGTGTCCCTGCCAAAAAGCTGGGACCAATCAATGCCTGGTGGATCACTGGTTTTGATGGTGGCGAGAAAGCCCTGATTGGCTTCACCACAGGTAGCGTTCATCTTGAATTTATGGCTGCCCCCAAATAGTCGGCTAAAGGTTTGTCGATATGAAGAAGGCTTGGTCGATATGAAGAAGGCTTGGTCGAATACATTTTCATTAATCGGGTAGTCGCAAAAAAAAAAAATCACGTGAAGTTACGCAATCAGGGCCTGCGCAGTCAGTGTATGACATCAAAGCAACGCCAGAACAACGCAAACATCGTGACTCGAGGGATACCAAAGCGCACTCACTTCCATATGACAGAAAATGCTAAAGCATGATGGTAGCGAGTTCAAAATGAAACTGCCGCTACCAGGCAGTGGAATAGCACCAAATGATGACGTGAACACATCGGAGGTTACTGATTGGTGGTTGCTGTCAGTGTTTTTTCTCGGCAGTCCGCTGCCGTGCTTCTTTAAGCCTCGTCTGGAGACAACTGTTTCGTTATGTGTCAAACACAAACCAAAAAATGAGAAATAAAATCCATTCTGACGACTGTAATTGTATCCATTTTTTTACCTCATGTTTTTTACCTCCGTTCCGCTCGAGCTGCGTCTCGGTTGCTACGCAACCAGTTGTAGTGGTAGTGCCAAGCCGAGCCGGTACCAGGCAGTGGAATATCACCGGGTACCAGAAATGGAAAAGCAAACAAAGCGAGCCGAGCAGGTACCAGGCAGTGAAAAAGCACCATTGGACTGTACCTTTCCTTGTATATATCAAGTTATTTTATTATCATAAATGAACGATTATTCGACTAATCGCTAAAAATGGGAGTCGACTAGGAATATCTTTAGTCGGGGGCAGCCCTACTTGAATTGAATTTAATGATGACAAGGTCTGTTTTGCATTTGCCGTTTGCCATGTCTGACTCATGCTCTCCACAGCTTTTGCTGACTACATCCTAATGGAACCGAGTGAGGAATACTCGCCCATCTTTGCACTGATGCAAGAGAAAATCTACATGAGTAAGATTGTGGTGGAGTTCCTTCAGAAGAATCCTGATGTTACGTATGAGGACTTGCTTAACAAAATAGAGGCAAGTACCCTTTTTAGTTAAACCTGAGTTATTTACTCCATTTTTTAATTTTGCCTGTAATAATCAGCTAGGAATTTTTGTCCCTTGTCTGCAGGCTCAGTGTCCAGAACAGTTAAGAAGTTTCCCAGCTTGCACACTTACTAAACCTAGCAATTGGGGCTTTCATGTTTACTCTTGTTTATTGAGAACACGCTTTACTTTAACTGACTTGGGGTTTTGTATTGTAGTTTTAGAGAGGAGTGTTTAAAAGAGGGACATGGGGATATTTCATTGCATTTAGGAATCTGCTGAACTTTGGATGCTGACCTTTTAGAATCTGAGTTGATCTTGGTTTAATCGGTCTTAATTGTTTGCCCTTGCCTCCTCTCAGACCACAGTGCCACCTGCTGGTCTGAACTTCAACCGATTTACAGAGGACACACTGCTGCGTCATGCCCAGTTTGTGGTAGAGCAGGTTGAGAGCTATGATGAGGCTGGAGATTCGGATGAGCAGCCGATAATTGTTACACCATGCATGAGGGACCTGATCAAATTGGCTGGAGTCACCCTGGGCAAGAGGTAGGTTTGGTAGCCTTGGGTGCTCTATTGATAACGGGATCGGATGTTTTGCTTTGGATTGGGTATATCAGCGTGAGCAGTCTGCCACCAGATGCCTTGAACTGTCTGCTTCTGACTCTTGAGCAGCTGGCAGGATTCCCTTAACTACAGTGGCACATAAAGATGGTAGACTTTGACACTCTATGGTCAAGCTCTCTAAGGTCCTGCCAACTTGGTTATTCTGGCCTATTTGTAATTACAGCTCATTTAGTCAAAACCTTTTTAAGGCCCCCTTTATGTGAGCATTACAAAAAAACTGTTGAGCTGGCATTTACATCCAGGTGCAATCCAGTTGCCCTGCCTTTTGGCTGAGTTATACAAATGAAAGCTAATTAACTGAATTCCATAGTTAAAATCTTACTTTCCAAGGTCATCTATAAGAACTTGCTAATTGTTCTAGGCTGGGCATGCAGGGCCACTTGGCCTTGCAGGCATGATATTTAAGGCACATTCTGTTGTGCTGTTGGCCCTCCTTTTGAGTAGTTTGAGAATTTGGGCAAAAAAACCCTTTGTGCACATTGAGCTATTCTCAATAGCAAGTTATTAATGTTGATTTTAATTGAGGGGGTTGTACTTTAGTAGTTATAATTGGATTACTGTAAAATTAGTTGTGAAAATGACAGTGCTTTTGCTTTGTTCATGTCTAATGCTCCTCTGGCATTCCCTAATGCAGCATGCTGTTGTACTGGTAGGTAACTTTCAATTTGACTCTCTGGAGTGCTTGTGGTTTTCATTGTCTTGATCAAAGCATAATTGCTGTGGGCAGTGTTGATGCCGGACTTCATCAGTTGCTGTTGGGGATGGGTGATGTAGCACTGAATTGTTAGTGTGTGGTTGTGTTTCTTTCCCTGTCCAATTACCAAATTGGCAGTGAAGTAATATCAGTTACAGTTTTGGTCTCTTCTATAGTCCGGGATAGTGAAATGGAGGTATTCTAAATCATTGAAATTGTGTAAAAGTACTTGGAACTCCTGTAGGGCTGTTTTGTTCTAAACAGTGCCTCTTCAAAAACTTACCCTGGCAGTTTTAAACATTTGGAAAGGACGGCTGCCTGCATCTGTCTGCTCTCACTATTACACGTCTTGGCTTCAGAATTGTCCGGCCGCACAGGCTTTTGGAAAACCCAGCCTACGTCACCCTGCCCTGAAGAGCTCTGCATTCGTTTACTTTTTCCATAATCGGCTGCATGGTTTCATCTCCACTTGGCTGGTAGTAGTCTTCATCTTGTCAGTCATGTTTGTGTTTTCATATGTGTTTCACTCCTCGGTTTACAGGAGAGCAGCCAGAAGACAGGCCATTCGTCATCCTACAAAGATAGAAAAGGATGTCAAGGGCCCAACCAAAGCTACCACTACTAAGCTGGTGTATCAGATCTTTGACACCTTTTTCTCTGACCAGATTGATCAGAATAATAAAGAGGGAGGTGCTTCCAAAAGACACCGCTGTGGAGTGTGTGAGGTGAGCTTCCAGTACTGGATAATACTTTGTGTTTAGTGTTGCCTGTACTTATATTGCAGTCAGGAATTATACTTTAAGATCCTATGTTAAACGTTCTGACCCGTTTTGCTGAAATTTTCCAACTTGTAATGCTGGTGTGTATCCGTAGGTTTGCCAAGCTCCAGATTGTGGCAAGTGTTCTGCCTGTAAAGACATGATCAAATTTGGAGGCAGTGGACGCAGTAAGCAGGCCTGTCAGAAGAGGAGGTATGCTCAGATGTCAGAATGCTTGTTTACTGATGTTGCAATAAATCAGTGCAGGAAGAGCCTTTTGTTTTGAAGCATTTATTGTGAGACTGGTATTTCTTTTTTTCATTGGCTGCATTTGGACAGTAAACCAGTTTAATTGTTTCTAAATTAATTTTCCTAGGTGTCCCAACATGGCTGTGAAAGAAGCGGAGGATGATGAGAATGTGGACGAGGAAGAAATTTTGCCGCTTCTTAAGGATGCAAAGAAGGTGTCTCAAGCCAAAAAGAAGCAGACAAAGAATAAGATCACATGGGTGGGAGAACCCATTAAGGTAAAAACTGCTGTGGTTCACAAAGGGCAGTATTAAATGCTGCATTATTTTAAGGGGGACTTGAATTACAACTTGTTTTCTTTGTTCATTTCTTTCAGACTGAAGGAAGCCGAGATTACTACATGAAAGTGCGTGTAGAAAATGAGGTGCTGGAAGTTGGTGACTGTGTGTCTGTAAGCCCAGATGACCCCTCTCATCCACTCTACCTTGCGAGGTAACAACTTGTTTTTAATTAACTGAATGATTTTTTAAATAATTTTTTTCAACAATGTTGCCATTTAAAGGATTTTAAGCCTGCCTTTTGTTTTTGAATACTTAAGACTTGTTCTAATTTCCAAAATATGCCCATTTGGTTTATCACCCTGTGATTTTGTATTTTCAGGATTACAGCTTTGTGGGAGGATGGTGAGAAATGGTTTCATGCGCACTGGTTCTTCCGTGGGACGGACACTGTTCTGCGAGAGTCATCTGATCCTCTGGAGCTCTTCCTGGTGGATGAGTGTGAGGACATGCAGCTAAGCTTTGTTCAGGGTAAAGTCAACGTCCTCTACAAGGCTCCTTCGGAGAACTGGTTCATGGAGGTGCGATTCCATTTATTTTATGGCTAAATATGTGTGGGGGTTTTTTGTATTTGGAAGCAGTATCTCTAATGGTTTTGTACAGTCTGGTAAAACCATTAAATCTAACTAAATCTGCCTTATCTTAGGGTGGCCTGGATGATGATATTAAGGTTATTGAGGATGATGGGAAGAGCTTCTTTTATCAGCTGTGGTATGAGGGTGATTTTACTCGGTTTGAAACCCCACCGAAAGTCATACCGGAAGAAGATAGCAAGTACAAGTGGGTTGATCTTGGCATTATCATGTCTAGAATTGAAATGTGCTTTTAAGTGTGGATTTATATAGTTTTATATAATTGAATAACTGTATATGAACTCTTTTTATGCAGGTTTTGTGCTAGCTGTACCAGGAATAAGGAACAAAAAGAGCAGGAGACACCACGAGTGTTTGATCCTCTGGAGGACGAAGAGAGTGATTCTAAAATGTTCTATGCTTTGGCCTGCATGAAGGGGGAGCAGTACAAAGTTGGGGATAGTGTGTATCTCCCACCAGATGCTTTCAGTTTTGGGTAAACATCTTTGTTTAATGGATTGGTTTAAATATTTTTTACCTCAAAATGTGACAAGTCATACTTTGGTCGACATGAAAAACTTTTAATGTTAATGTTTCTAGACTGACTATCGATCTAACTTTTTGTCCTGTTTTAGGGTGAAGGCTGCAAGCCCAGTCAAGCGTCCTCATAGGAAGGATGATGTAGATGAGGATCTGTACCCAGAATACTACAGAAAGTCCTCCGACTATATCAAGGGATCCAACCTGGATGCTCCAGAGCCCTTCCGCATTGGACGTATAAAGGAAATCTTCTGCAACAAGCGCAGCAATGGCAAACCGGACACATCAGAGATAAAACTGCGTCTCTACAAGTTCTACAGGCAAAGTATTTTTAAGTAGTAGTTGCCAAAGTAGGAAGTTTGGGGGAGGATTGGGACGCTAATTTAAAAATGAAAAGCTGTGCATTGTTGGAAAGATTCAGTTTTTTTGTTGGCATCCTTGATGGGAGTGCGGCAGGATGCACTTAATTTATTGTTTTTCTTTCCAGACCAGAGAATACTCATAAGGGACTTAAAGCAGGCTATCACACTGATATAAATCAACTTTACTGGAGTGATGAAGAAGTAAATGTGAGCATGGCAGATGTGCTAGGCCGGTGTCGGGTGGAATACGGAGAGGACCTGGTTGAGAATGTACAGGAGTACTCTAGTGGCGGACCTGATCGGTTCTACTTTCTTGAGGTAAACTGGAGTTAAATCTGGGTTGAAGATGTTTGTAGAACATAAGCTTTGATAAATTGAATATAGCTAATATTAAGTAATGTTTGTACTACAGGCCTACAGCTCCAAATCTAAGAGCTTTGAAGACCCGCCAAACCATGCTCGCTCTGTTGTTCACAAAGGCAAGGGAAAAGGCAAGGGAAAAGGTGAAATATGTAGATTTAACTTTTTTTTTTTACTTTCTTTTTGCTGATTTTACATGAGGTGACCTTTGCTGTTCTACCTTTTTTGTAGGGAAAGGAAAAGGGAAGTCTTCCTCACAAGATGTGCAGGAGCAAGAGGCTCAGGAGTTCAAGGTGCCTAAGCTGCGCACGCTGGATGTGTTTTCAGGCTGTGGTGGTCTGTCTGAAGGATTCCACCAAGCAGGTAATGGCTCCTATCGTAATTGGGCTGCTGCATTTTGTCTCCAACCGTGATCGCCCTCAAATGAAATGTTTCCCTTCATTCTAGGAATCTCTGAGACTAACTGGGCCATTGAAATGTGGGATCCTGCTGCACAAGCCTTTAGGCTGAATAACCCAGGCACGACAGTCTTCACAGAGGACTGTAATGTGCTGCTGAAGCTGGTGATGTCTGGGGAGAAGACCAACACCCTCGGCCAGAAACTCCCACAGAAGGGTGATGTGGAGATGCTGTGTGGAGGGCCCCCTTGCCAAGGTTTCAGTGGAATGAATCGCTTTAACTCTCGCACTTACTCAAAGTTCAAGAACTCGCTGGTTGTCTCTTATCTGAGGTCAGCAAAACAAAAATGTGCTTGTAAAATGATTTAATGAATGTATGCAAGTGGAGG
>JBBMFX010000134.1:2310616-2320754 GCA_037832545.1 Rhabdalestes septentrionalis | reverse complement strand
TGCAGAGACAGGCTGCTGGGATTCCCAGTGGTGTGTGTTCTTCTATCGGTTTAGTGGAGTGGATTCTTTCACCAAAGGTTAAAGACTCAACAGTGCTGGGTGAACTTATTATTTATATTAAATATAGGGGAGGATATATTATGAATAATAATGAAATATGAGCAGGACACGTTCCCTCTGGTTGAATGGCGATGACACCCAATACTCTAACTGTGGGGTGGAACCCAAAACACGCCTTAGCAAAATACCACACAGAGACTATTGGCAGAGACAGCAGTCTAATCACTAGATAGCCAGGGATTTTGACCATTTTAAGCAATAATATGACCAGGGATGGAGCCAAAGTGTGGACGGGGGCAGTGGAAACTGAACCCCACAATGTTTTATAAAATGTTTATTAAAAATAGCTAGAAGTCCTGAATTTAATCATAATCTATTTTTTATGGAGACATAGCAACAAGGCAGGGGAGATCCGTTACCCTTTGACAAACCTGACCACCACTGTTAGACAAATCGAAACTACAGAGCTGAATATTTCACGATTCAAACAACGCCTCTGGCCAGGGGTGACCTGCAGTGCCTGAGCTTAAAGCATCTTTTCCCCTGTTATGAAACAAACCAGATCTTTCTTGAACTATCAGCAGTAAAGCAGCTCTGCTCTGTTTGAAGAAGTGAAAGTCATCAGTTATGAGTCTGTCTGCACTAAATTAGCTAACCATGCTGAGCAAACAGCATCTCGGGTCGAAAAGGAGTTTATTTATGCAAAGTCGAATGTTCCAAGCCCCTTTTTTATTGTTCTTTTTTTCCCTTTTCCCACTATAATTTCCCATAATAATTAATCAATAACAAAGTGAGGTTGTACAGATGTTGTGCTAAAGTGTGTCAGCATTACATGCGAGTATGGGACCTGCATATGTTTGCAGTAGAGATGTGCAAAGCAGCCAGTATTTGTATCTGTATTTGTATTTGTTGTGGGAGGGAAGTGTTTGCATTTGTATTTGAGTACAATTCCAAATATGCATAAAAATCCAGCTGTCTAAATTACAGAGCGAACAGAGCTATATAAACATGAGAGTGCCTGACTGCAGACATCAATAATGCAGGGTTATAATAATCTCCCGATCAAACTCCACATATCGAAAGTTATAAACTTCCTCTGGAACCCAGTTAGGGTACAAAAATTTATTCTAAAATAATTGTGATGAAGTTAAAACTGTTTTCGCTCAGCCAAGTCTTCTCTGTTGCTGTGAACTCATGTCTTTAACCCCCCCGACTCCTGAACGTCGCTTATACACTGCGGTTTCATGAGAAAATGCAGCTTTTTGATAGAAAGTTTTTCTTGTTCGCGAATACAAATATTTTTAAGTAATTGTTCGAAATTGGTATTTGTAAAAACACGTTATTTGTGCCTTTCCGAATACCGTATTCGGGTTCGGCTCCACCCCTAGTTTGCAGAGTCGCCCTATGTGGAACTGAGTTTCGGCTCGGGGTTCGCTGTGTCTTTATCAGTGGATTCTTGGCAGGTTTGTGAGACTGTGACTTTGTCTGTGTCTCTCCAGGCTGATTGAGTATTCGCAGCAGCCGCATCTGATTGATGACTCGGCCTGGAGAGCGGAAATCCATCCCCGCTCTCTGGCTGGGGCTCGCTGATGGATGGCCCCCACGAGCTCGGCACTGCCCCAGTGGGTCACGGGACCCCTCAGAACCCCAAGAGGAGGAAACGGGCAGAGATACCCTCCCTGACCTCTCTTTACTTCCACCGGGCCCTGTGGTTCTGAAGGTAGAGTCTGGATGCACAGCTATCAGCACAGAAACGTTAACAGGCAACACATTGGACGGCTTATCTGTCTGGACAGGTCACTGTGGGCTGTTGGGGTAGCTGCGTGCTGAAGATTGTCTGGCTGTACTGAACAGCGGGGGGCTGGCGGGGGGCTGCACTCTGCTGCTGCGGAGCAAAAGCAGGTGCCATTTATCTGACAAAGAAACAGCTGCAGGACCTTTCGCTTCTCAGGCAACATCCATCATATTTGTCGCACACAGCTCGCGGTGAGTCTTGTGGAGCTGTGTGTGAGAGAGTGAGGGTCTAAGCTACTTGTTTGCCATTCGAACACTTTTATGCTTGTTTTCATCTTTATAAAAGTCATTCAGAAATGCGCCGTCAAATCTGAAGCTCGCCTGGCTCGTGGGCCAGCTTGCGAGGGGCACTGTCTCTATCTGAGTCACGGACCAAGTGACTAATGACCGGTGCTGGAATACACATGCACAAGCGTGCCTGAGGCAAACATAAGGGGGCGCTGTACACCTAATTAAATCAAGCAAGATTGTCTGCGCATTACTCATTCTCTGCTCATGTAGGGCTAACATTTAAACAATGAAAGAAACAAAAACACATTCACTGAAGCAGGGCACGGGTCTTACAAGAACAACAAAAGCTCTTCCTAATAACGGCAGCAGAAACACAGCGGTGAGTGCAGCTCTGGCCTTAGGCTATATCTGTTTCATATTTCCGGCGTCCGGCATACAAGGCATCCCAAAACAAACTCAGCAACTAAGACCATTTTGTCCGGTAGTTAGTTAGTGGGTCACTGGTAGACATGCTTAGTTTGAGTCTGAGTGCCTGGTCCTTAATGCTTTGCATTGAGAGTGTATTTTAGACCCGATGATACAAAAAGTCCGTATTGCAATTATACACCTGCACTGTTCCATCTGTCTGTTCTTAAATGTAAACTTTCCATTCACAGGCCAGGGATGTTCTCGTCTGTGCCCTGCATTCAACAGAGCACCTGTGATGACTAGAACCGCACCAGGATAAGGTCAGTTGGTGCAATTTTTTTGTGATTAATTGATCAAAATCAACCAATTTGTTATGTATAAATGACAGAAACCACCCAGCAAGTAAATGTAAGATTATTATACAAGTCAACACAGTCTGAGGAGTTGAGATTTAGGCTAGCGTAACTCTACCGGGTTGGCTGAAACCTTCCATTACTTGTTACTTGGACTAGCTAGTTTAACCTTTGCGCTCCTCTGCAAACTTAAGAAGGAAATCTCGGACACAAAACAGTTATTGGTGGATTGACTGTACGTGGGGTAAGGGAGGAGCTGTCTATATTTTGTTTCTGTCTATTACTTTAACGGCACATCAGTTTGTGTTGTCAGGACCATGCTTATCACCCAATCAAACATGCTAGTCTAAATTAGTGAGCACAGCCAGACCACAGTCAAGCCCCCTGACTCAAATGAAGCCTACCTTGTCTTCTGGAAGTCCACCAATGCGTTGTTGCTGGGAGCACAATCCATTTCCATGGAGTGCCCACGTGTCGCTCAGACAGAGGGAACACAAGCCTAATCCTTGTTTTCATTATCCGTGGAGATGCAGTAATAGCGCCGGATGCCCGGAAGCGTGCTGGACTGCAAGCCTTTAGGGCCTGATGGTTCAGGGTGCTGCTTGTTAGGAGATGCTTGTTTTGTCTGCTTGTTAGGACTGTTCATTCCCTTCATAAATACCCAGTAATGGATGAAGCTGAGCTGCCCTGCTGCACTGCTTTTAAAGCCCACTGGCACCATAACAGCTTTTTGTGAAAAACTAAAAAAATAAATGAATAAATAACTTCATAGACTGCTTGTGGACATGGCCTGTCTGAAAAGGGAGTGGGGAGATTTATCTATGCTTTTTTCTCAAAAAAATTTTTTTTTTAAAAGTGGAACTAAACAGACCTAGATAGGTCCATAAGGATCCACACATCCTGGATACACAACAGATACACAACCTCTAAAAACAATGTGGAATGTTAATATCTAATGAAGAAGGTGCAAAGCAAACTTAGCTATCTAAAGCATTGATATGATAAGATATCAGAAAAAAATGCTCATTTGGAATTTTCTGCTTACTTGAGTGCTAACTTAGACATCACTGGGTTTTTTATATACCAAAATGGTTTGTACTGCAGAGGGGTTTTGTAACCCAACATCCTTAGGAAAAGTAACATTGTAAAAATCCTCAACTGGCAAAGGAGTAGTTTAGCACAGTTAATTTGCAATGTTTCAGTAACCCCAGATATGCTTTACCAGCCAAGATGTGTTTGGTGTCCAAATTTTGCTTCTCCAGTTTAGCTACAGGTAAATAATCTAATTAATTTAATATCTGAGCCACTTGCCTGGGTCATGGAGGTGTTGGAACCTCATAGGGTAAACAGCCGAGAAACACCCCAGAGAGGTCTCCAGGGCAAACTAACACATTCACATGATGGACGATGGACTATGGGAGGAGCCCAGAGTGCCCGGCAGAAACCCTTGCAAGCAGACATGGGCAGAAAATGCAAACTCCACGCAGAAAAGAACCATGATTGCCATGGCTAGGAATCAAACCCAGACCTAATTGGCTTATTACTGGCAAATCTGCTGTGCTGCCATCACCCCAAATTGTTTCCATAAATCATTCTGCTGACATGCCCGAGCTGCACCCAGTGTAATGATGGTTAACCGATTTTCAGGGATGCAAAACATGACTTGGCCGTTTTGGTGATCTATGAGCCACCTGCATTCATGTCAATAGGTTATTTAGAGATATGTTCTGGGGGCAGGTGGGGTCCCATCTGGCCTGATCCACACTGGCACAGAACATTTTCAGTCTTGTTTTGATGTCCTTAACTAATCGGAATGCAAAATGCAGAGGAGAGAAAGGTGAGTGGGTCTCGGGTAAATGCACCAGGTGGACATGCACTTGACCAAGGCCAGGCCCACCAGCATCAGCACTGGCCTGCTGTGATCATGGCCAAACAGGAGGGAATACAAAGGAGGGCTTATTTTCTGCCTCCTTCTGAAGCTCTGGTCATTTAGAAATACACTTCTCTTGGCTTACTGGCAGCTTGTCATCACCCTTCTCCACAGCAGCTGGCTCTCCGTTTCCATTCCAACCCAAACAGATGTCTGAGCCTCTCTAGAACTGTGCTAATTTTGCCATTTGCTAACAGATATCTCTCCTGTTTTCCTAATGAGCTCATGTTGGATCGGCTCCTTCCTCTGTAGTGCAAAAGAATGCAGCGTTCCAGAAAACATCGTGTCTAAATTCCAAACACACGCCAGCTCGCATCAGCTTGATCACAATAATAAGGCTGACTGGTGTACATATTCCTCAGAGCCGCGCGGTGGACGCCGTCCACTGCCGAGTCTCTCTGAACAATACGGGTCTTCGGCTGGAATTTTCTCTTGCTTCTTTTCTTTCTCCTTTTTTCTCCCTCTCCCCTTTCTCTGAATCTTTCTTTTTGTCTCTTTTATATTATTTCTCGCTTTCTCCTGTCTGTTTTTTTTCTTCATTTTCCCTTTCTCATTATTGTGCTTCTGTTTCTTTCTTTCTCTTTCATTCCTTTCTTTATCTCTCACTCTCACCCGTCTTTCCCCTATTTCTTGTATTATCTTTCTCTCTGTCTCTGTCTCTCTCTGTCTCTCTCACCCTCTCACACCCTCTCTCACCGGCTCTCGCGCTCTCTCTCTCTCTCTCTCTCTCTCTCTCTCTCACCCTCTCACACCCTCTCTCACCGGCTCTCTCTCACTCGCTCTCTCTCTCTCTCTCTCTCTCTCTCTCTCACCCTTTCTCTCTCACCCCCCCTCTCCCTCCCTCTCCCCCTCTCAATCTCTCTTTTTCTCTCTCTCTCTCTGTCTCACTCTTTCTCTCTCTTTCTGTCTCTCTCTTTCTCTCTGTCTCTCTCTCTCTCTCTCTCTCTCTGTTCCAGATCAGACCATCAGCTCCTCTTTCCGGAGCACCACTCCTCCTTCCTCGTTGCTGCACGTGCAGATCGAGTGAGCGGACGGCGTCTGCCAGATTGTGAAAGCTGGAGTGAAAGTTGGTGTGTGGGTGTGCGTTTGTTTGGAAGACTCTCTTTTCCCCTCAAATGCCTGCAGGCCGACTGACTCCCCTTGTGACGGGCAATCAAGCAAAGCTCTCTAGTGAAGGAATCAGATATGAGGCATCACTCAGAGCGCACAGCCCGCCTGGCTTTCTCTATCCGCAGGCTAGAGCTCCTCTCCGGAGAGATTCCCTTTCATCACGCTCACCCTTTCGCATCGCACATTTGTCATTGCGCTGCAGCACGTCATCGTCATGTGACCCGTTACGGTTTGTCAGCTTCATGACTTTGTAACGTTTGCCGGTGACCCCTGGCACGTCTGTGGGTTTGGGAATTCGGGTGTTTTGCTCCAGTGTACACACTGGAAAATAAGGAGAACACTGTGATAGGGAACAAAGATTGTCACAAAATGTATTGGAGCGCAGTTTTTGGGAACTGAAACTGTATCCTAATCACTGTTCTGCACATTGGAGACTATAGAGATACTATTGTAGGGAATGGAGTGTAGAGAATGAAAAATTGTACCCTTACATTGGAATGCTATACTGAAAACAGTTATAGGGAACGGATATGGTCCCCTTATCATATTCACTACACTGGCTTCAGTTTTGATGATAATCGGAGCTGTGGATTAGTCCGTGATTACTGATCAATCCATCAAACACTGAGAATGAAGTTACAATAGAAGGAATATCCAGAAAACCTCCTATCTGAGGTGATAAAACGTGGTGATCAAGTCAGGGTGATAGAAATTGTCCCCCTATGTTGGAGTGCTATAAATAACATTATTTATAGTTAACAGAATTGCACAGAATCCTTATCACATTCACAGAAGCACTATATAGACCCCTGTTATAGGGAATGGAAATGGTCATTATTCATCAGAGCACTAAATAAAACTGTTGCAGGGAATGGAAATGGTCCCCTTACTTTCGAATTAATGTACTGAAGTTATAGGGAATGGATCACATTCACTACACTGGAGCACTACACTGACCTATAATATAGATAACAGAATTGGTCAGTTTTCACATTGGAGCACTTTATAGGGAATGGAAATGGTCTACTTACATTGCAGTGCTATATTGAACACAGATATAGGGACAGAAGTGGTTCCCTTATCACAATTCACAACACTGGAACTCTACATATACCACAATAATAACAGGAAATGGAAGTGGCTTCTAATCACTTTTCACTGCATTTGATATAGAACACTAGTATAAGTAACTGAAGTTGTCCCTTTTACAGTATTCATTTGTCACCCTGTATAAAACACAGGGACTAGAACTGGTCCTCTAATCGCTATTCACTACATTAGACCACAATTAGCGAATGGAAATGGCCTAATTACTCTCCTGTAATTACTTTTCCCTATACTGGAAAACCTGAAGAACAATAGAGAATGCTGTTATAGGGCATAGAAATATTCAAATAAACAGTTTAACACATTTACTCATCGTGTTGCATCAGTAGGCATGTTCCCTTGCATGTTACATGGTGAATGGTGGCTATTTCAGGGAGACTTTGACTTGTAAGAGCAAACTGGGTGATTCCATACACCTCTACAAAATGGCACACTCCAAATAATAGGCAGTACGGGTTGTTTTTCTAATATTATTAATATTATTCTTTTGAAACAGTGTGGGATTGATATAGAAAAAAGACCAGTAATTGCATATTTATTGAATTTGAAGTAAAAATATCTGCCCTGGGACAGGATCACCACGTTGTGCCACCTCAGATAGGACGTATTCTGCATATTCATTCTATTGTAACTTCATTCTCAGGGTTTGACGGGTTCATCAGTAATCAGGGACTAATCCTCAGCTCCGATCATCATCACAAATGAAGCCGCCCTGCATTACAATTACTTATGCATGTATCTGCAGCAAACAATTTATGCATTATTGAAAACATTGATTCCAAACTTTTGAGTGGCAGTGCAGTGCGCCCCGGCGTGTGTGTGTGTGTGTGCGCGCGCACTCACGTGGTCGAGCAGATCGTGGCTGTGAAGCTTCATGCTGTTCCCTTTGTAGCCCCAGCAAATGGCTCCCGTGCTGTCAAAGAAAGCACAAGCACACTTGGCATAAGCGGGACTGGAGGAGGGCCATCAATCTTTCAGATGATGTGCTGCCCCCCAAACACTTTCACATCTTTTCCAAACATATTTTTAATATCGTGAGACAAGCCTCTCCCTTTCTGCCGAGGTTTTTATGAAAGGTTGAGGCAGTGACAAAATTGTCTTATGCAGATGTAGCTGCCGGCTGTGCAGCGAGGTGGAAAAAGAGGACATACACGCACACACACACACACACACACACACACACACACACACACACACACAAACACACACACACACACTTCAAGCAGTTTGAGATGCAGTTGCTCTCCCAGTGAAGGCAGGTTTGCGCTGGCCCTGGGGAACATCCAAATGTCTTCCAGTGAACTGCAGAAGGGAAGCCAGAGAGCAGGGGATGGATACATACTTATGTGTGTGTGTGTGTGTGTGTATGTGTGTGTGGGAATCCACACATTTGGATGAAGTGCTGCCCAGCTTGTGTCTCTTCCAGTTCTCTGGATTGAGAGCCTGTTCATGCTGCACTGGGACTTTTACGGTTTGATATCTTTTTAATGAACAGCGTGTGTTGCTGTGGCACCAACAGCCAGTAAGAGCCATTTCATTTTCAGCTGTCACTTAACACACAGCCTCTCTCTCCCCCTGCACACTGTCCAGAGGCTTCTAACCCAATACACTCTTTCAAGCATGCTCCAAAGGGAGAGCCAGCGTTGGGTGGTTGGCCTCCCTGTGGCCTCCTCTTGAGGCTGCACTGATGTAGATAAAATAAATAAATACTTGAAAAAAATTATACACAATATTTCAGCAAATACGGTGGGCACACAATATGCAAATAAATGATAACCAATCATTTCATTGACAGGTAGCATGTAGTTGATTGTGTCACACCACAGCGAGGCACTTCTTTTCTTTTTGTTCCAAAATGCACCACTGACACCCCAGTCCACACAGTAATATATCTAAAAGAAAATGAAAAAAATGTTTTAAATTCACTGTGATGTCGGAGCCAACCCATTTAGGTTTTCAACCTACAGTAGTTTAGCCCCGCCCACTCATCCTGCAATTTCAGCCTGGACTATTTTTGTTATTGACCCTTTTTAACAAGGCACAGTAAAGAGAAGCCCCTGATGTACATACAGTACCAGTCAAAAGTTTGGAAACACCTTCCCATTCAGCGATTTCTTTAGGGATCATCAGTTTTGACGGTCGCAGTTAGTGATCCGGTTCCAACTACGGTTCTACTCCACATTATGGCAAGAAGCACATAACTAAGTAAAAACATGAACAGTCCATCATCACCTTATTACAGAAAAGATTCTGGTTTGTTTACTCATTTTTATTTACTGCATAATTTAATGTGTTCCTTCATCATTTAGTTTTCAATATTAATCTACAATGTAGAAAACGAAGAAAAAAACATTGAATGCAAGGTGTCCAAACTTTTGACTGGCAGTGTATATCAGTCTCGGCGGCCCAATAACAGTATACAGAAACAAACAAAAGGTCGGTTAAGCTCATAAAGTGACTGAGGAGTGAAAACAGAAGGTGGGTGTTTTTTTTATGAAAGGGCATACATTAGTGTACATTTGTGTTGTTTGCATCCTCTCCTGCTGGGTATTACTCTCCATTAATATTGTCTCATATCAACATGCCACGCACGACTGCTAGCAATACATAAGTTATACCTACTTCCTGTGCAATTTTCCCATTTTCTGCTGCTGCTTTAGGTAGACACACCGTCAGAAGAAAGAAGGTGGAGAGTGCTGCATTATTAGAGAAGTGCAAGAAGGATGGTGTTATTATTTCTGCACCCATACCCTGAATGGGGGCAGAAAGCATTTGTATCTGATCTATGTAGCATTATATGAGCTTTAGGATTATAGGCTGCAGGTGGTGCGTCGACTGGAGCGCTGCCTTTGTTTGAGGATAAATGTGTGTGCGTGTGTGTGTGTGTGTGTGTGTGTGCGTCTACGCGGAGAATACCCCAGAAACAGGAGCCGTCTGGAGTTTCATTCTAAAATGCCTGAAATGTTCTTTTCAAATAGTCGGCTGCACAATGACAGATATCTCTCTTCATATAGACACAAAGAAACAGATGGCTCACGTGGCTCCCAGACAGAAGATTGAGTGGTTCTACGTGAGTGTGTGTGTGTGTGTGTGTGTGTGTGTGTGTGTGTGTGTGTGTGTGTGTGTGTGTGTGTGTGTGTGTGTG
>JBBMFX010000134.1:2279276-2296413 GCA_037832545.1 Rhabdalestes septentrionalis | reverse complement strand
CCCCGTCCCGGCCTGCCCCGTCCCTGCCTGCCCCGTCCCTGCCTGCCCCGTACCTGCCTGCCCCGTCCCTGCCGGCCCCGATGCTGCCGGCCCCGATGCTGCCTGCCCCGTCCCTGCCTGCCCCGTCCCCGTTGGAATGTTTATAGGAACTGTAGAGAACCAAATGGATACAAAATTTTGCATAATATCTCCCCTTTAAGAAGAACAAAAAACCTGAGGACATTCAAGACACTCCATGGGGGAAATTGTGGACTGCAGCTGCGTCAAAGCCAATCAGCAGCAAGGATAAATAAATAGTGTTCTTAGATTGGCTATTTTCAATCCACCTGCCTCTGAGTACAGCGGTGTTTCACCAACCTAGGATGTGTATTCTCTCCACAGTAGTAGTTGTATTGTTATTTTTATACAAAAATGTAGCTGAAATTTTGTTTAAATGTATGTTACAAACATAGTACATTCTATTTTTCTTGATAATTTAGCACAAAAATGTATGAAAATGTATCTATTGCCACAAAAAAGCTGTGATGTCCGGGCCCCATCGGCCACACCCCTCATCCTCTGCTGGGTTGTTTACATTTGGACGTAGTGCTTAGAAACCCAGCATGACGACAAGAGGGTGTGACGGATGAGGCCCAGGTGTCACAAAAAAAAAAAAAACAGAGATTTTTCAGTTATTGTTTTGGTCCTTAGTAGGGTTTACTGTGTATATACAAGATAAAAATGTAAACATTGTTAGTTGACCCAAAATTATGAAGTAGGATTTGTTGGACAAGGTTAGGTCAGAGTACCATTGCCTTTAAAGGACTTATTTTTAAATAAAACAAGTTTTTTTCTTATGATCATGTGCAAAATATGAGGTATGAGTAATATTTATGCTGGGATATCCTTTAGCTCTTATCCTGAATTCCAGGTGTGATATTTATATACGAGAACACTGAATCCAAATTAGGCTATTTAGTAGCTTAATGTTCGTACTGTGGAAGGACTAAGGTTTTGAAATCAGTGTTTTCAGTAAACGAAAAATGTATTCATATGAATGTATTTAGAGTTCAAATATTCTGATGCCCTGTGCAACAAAGAGGTTGAAGATACTTGCAGGATGCTACAAAGCTGTAAAAAATGGTTTTGTATTTCAAAAGGGATGATTAAATTGATAATATGTATGTAGCTGGTTTTAATGTTATGGCTAATCTGTGTATATATTTTACACCTCTAATATTTATATCCACATCACATAATTTTTTATTTTATATAAAATAACAAAAACAACAAACTTTTGAATGGCTGTGAACCACAAAGCTTTGACTGCAGGGGTTCGTTTTAATGGTATTTTCCCAGATGTATAAAGAGGCAGTCAGTTTTTCCCAAAGTCTACACTTGTGGTTTGTGGTTTTGCTTCCATGCGCATTTATGTGACTACAGCAAAAGTGTGCAAAGACTTGTAAGGATTGCAAACATGCAGATATGGTTCTTGTCTGGAGATAAAACCCTGTGCGATATACACTGATGATCCATAACATGAGTACTGACAGGTGAAGTGAATAACATTGATTATCTCATTACAGTGGCACCTGTCAAGGGGTGGAATATATTAGACTACCAGAGAACAGTCAGTTCTTGAAGTTGATGAGTTGGGGGCAGGAAAGCTGAGCAAGAGTCTTTGACAAGTGCCAAAATGGGACTGCTGGATGGCTGGGTCACAATATCTCTGTGGGATTTTGCCAATGTGCAGTAGTTAATACCTAAAGTGGCCCAAGAAAGGACAACTGGTGAAGCAAAGGCTATCCCTCTGATCTGATCTCACTGATCTCACTGATCTGATCTCTACTGTAGCCCAAACTGCTGACAATATTAATGCTGGAGAAAGTTCTCAAAACAAACAGTGCATTGCTGCTTACTGCATATTAGACTGCACACCAGTCAAGTTGCCCATGCTGACCCCTGTCCTATCCTGACAGCGCCTACAGAGGGCACTACATGGACCATTAATTGGAGGAAGGTGAGCATATCATTGCTCATGACAGCAAGAGACCCAGCAGAGAAACTGAAGCATACTTCATAAACAGACCTCATTAACTGTGTCATTTATAATACAAGAAACCAGAAATACAACTAATACATATTTGGTTATTTCACAGCTAGTGGTGGATGAAAAGTGGTTTATCATTGTTGTAGGCATGAGTGACTAATAAGAAAGTGATCTGCAGTTCAATAAATGCACGCTGTAACCCCACACAAAAAAGATGTAAACCTTTTAGCATTAGAAGCCAACATGAAATAAATAGAATTAAACTGGCACTGCATTATGATTAAATGTTTGTGTGTGTGTGTGTGTGTGTGTGTGTGTGTGTGTGTGTGTGTGTGGGTGCATGTTAGATTAGCCATTTTCAAACCTTTCCTCAAGGAAGCCCAGTATTTACACTTACTATTTAATACATAGTCCATCCAGTCCGTTGCTCATTACTTTAAATCAGGCCACTACTAATTAAATCGTGACAGCATGAGTGCACTAAAACCTCTTTCAGGCCGAAAGCGGCATGCGCTGCGCTTGCCGCGAGGCTTGCGCTTTCTCTCGAAAAATGCAGAAAGTAGGCGTGGTTTTCTAAACTCTCCTGTTTTGTTGTTGTCCCGGCCCGCGGCCAGTCACTAGCATTAGCTCTGTTAGCACAAAGGACGAAGAGCCTGTGGGTGCTAGAGATTTTTGAGAGAAACTCATATAAAGGTCTGGTCAAGAGGACTGTATATTTGCTTTCAAAGTTAAAGGAAGTTCATCCCTACTGTTAATCTCAACTAAGTTAGTAAAAATCACTTCAGAGGAAGAATGGATTGTCTGCTACATCACATTTTAATAATAACAATAATAATAATAAACGTTGTTGCTGATGCACATTACATTTCCATACCTACTTTGTGTGTGTGTGTGTTTCGAAGGGACAGATCAAACACTAGCCCACTTTATTCTATTGCTCGCACGAAAATGCATCACAGCTAGAGGCGCATCTTGTCAGCAGGCAGGTCAGGCAGCTGCTTTGGGCCCCCAAGCCACTAGATGGCGAACGAGAGCTGACACTTCAAGGTATGGTAAAAAAAACTGGTTGGGTGGGGCAGTGAATTTTTGCTTGGGGCCCCAACAGACTGCAGTGCGTGCACAAGACCGCTGTTCCCCGTGCAAGCCATATAAAAAATAATGGGTTTCAGAGCAAAGAGCAGCACATGCCACCTTCGGTCTGAAAATGACTTTAGAAGTTCAGAATTAAACTTTTTCTTCTAAAGTCTTCTAAAGTTTTTTTTCTTGCTTAGTCTTGTTTAAACTGATTGAACAAGCAACTAAATTGCAGCTCTAAAGTAAAAACTGGTTTCCTAAGATTGCCCATAAACTCATGCACAGATATGAATAAAGATACACTTTTGTTCTTACAATCCTCTAAAGCTGTCCAAATAAAATTTCCTCCTACTTTTAATTGAGCATATTTTAATGTAAACATGGGCTATTTTGGTTTTTAATGTTGTATTATTTATCTTGCGCCATTGATTACTGCAATCCAGAGGCCGCGATGAAAAACAGGCCCAGTTAAAATGCGACTACAGGCATTTTAAACTTGTCTCTAAAATGTAGTCTTGATTTATTATGTATGATGCCATGAATTGATGCTCTGACTCCATAAACATAATGAAGATTTAAGGGTTATTTGGAGAGGAATCTGTATTCAATAAGCCTGCATTACGGCGCCACATTGTGCTGTGTGGGAAATAGGTCTACTGTATGAATTCTAATGGCTTTGATGTTTGTGCAGACCAGATGAACAGCCCTTCGAGATTTGACTCTGAATCCACAATTTCTGAAAACTCAATTAGTTGTGTTTTTCCTACACTTTTAGACACCCCACCCCACGCTCCCTGTTCTCCATCTATGCGCCACTATCTGTCTCCCTGCCTTGCTCTGTCTCCCTGACTGAGTCTGCAGCAGGCTCTCTGCTGGGCTTGTCTTCTCATTTGCTGTCAGAAGGCTCCTCGTTTGTCTTCAGGTCAAAGTGAGAATGGAGAATTCTTTCTCTCTGCACTGACCTACCACTTCTCTTAAAGCGAAGGGTCAGCAAAAAAGTCTCCCCCTTTATCCCAGCTGTAGTCAATCTACCAAGACATGCTTGATGTTTGATGTTTGTATCTAATGTAGCTAAAACACGATGACCAAATAGCATCAAGGGGATTTGCTTATGTCATTTCTGACATTATATGACACACTGATATCTATAAAATCAGTCATTAAAAACACAACCTATTAAATAGAAGTGTATTGTACAGCTAAAGGCAGTAGAAGTTATTAGTGGGTCCTAAGTTACAATCTAAGTGAGGACAGAAGTAAATATGCCACTTGATTTGGCAATGGTCAAAACAACTATTCAGCATTAATGCAAATTTCCATCGTTTATTTTTAGATACTATTAAAAACAACAAGAGTGAAATTATGTCTTACCCCAAAAAGGGCAACAGCAAAGGGTCACTTCACCATATGTAACAGAAAGAAAAGGATCACCAATGGCTGAAAACTAAAAAAGAAGTAAAGTTTGGGAGTGTTGTCTTCAAATAAGGGTACAAGAGACCACAGCCACTTTATTGCTGTCTCATCTTATGATCTAATTGTAAGAATATGAAGTCTGAAATCATTTTGCAGTCTAATGGTCGGTTCATCATGAATGTCTCACACAGTATAAAGAGCTGCAAGTAGAAAAATGGAGGTGCATGTTTTTTAGACAGCATTAATATAAAAGTCTGATTTAAGTCTCCACACAAGCCCAGAGTTACCTTCGACCTTCTGAGAAGAAAACATCCTCATCAGAGGGAGTCAGTAAACAGTAGAGGGTGTTCTGACAAACCAAACAAAAACTAAGACCTGAGGACACAAAGTACTTTGAATAATAAAAGTGCTGGTTCTTATCAGGTTACATTACTTAGGCTGTTAAATCAGGTCATTTATACCAAAAAAATTAAATGCAAATCACTTTTGGCAGCAGGTCAAAATTAGTTTTGACCAACTGATCACACAGGGTATGAGGGCGAAACAATAACTTTAATTGGATAGGAGTGGCTCAGTCGTGAGAAATCAAAGAAATGCCTTCACTGATCATTTCCCATTTCCCAGTAGGGATGAGAAAGAATCAGAACTTTTGTTTGCTGCTGTTCTTCTTCACACCCGCTGCATACACGCACTGTGCTGCTGGATGTGTAAAGGGTTGAATGAGTTTAGGCCTGTCGCTTGAGCAGGTCAATATATTCTCATTGCACAGCCCACACACACCCACACATCCTCCCACAGTGCATATGCACACAGATGGCGCCTTCTAGATGTGCAGGGAGGTAGCAGTTGGTCTGTCAGAATACAGATTTTGCTCTCACTCCCTCTCCTAGGACTTCACCGCTGTCATATGGGTTGGGGGGTTGTGGAGTAATGAGAAGACGAGTATTAGTGATGCACTAGACAGGGTGGGGATATACAGTATTGCACAAATTCATAGCTCTCATTCACACCGCGTCTGAATCAGGTGTTTTTCTGGTGTTTGGGGCGTCAGGTGACCACGGACTGAGTGCCAAGTGTTTTTCTGCTCATTGCTGCGAATCACAGCGTCCACACTGGCGTTCAGCACCGGCAGGTTCATGTGGCATCAATAAAATGCAGCATGCAAAAATTTGGAAGGAAAATGGAAAACTAAAAATCCCAACACGTAAACAATCTGGAGAGAATCATTACTGCCCCCACAGGTGAATACATGAAACTACACATTGGGAAGCAGGCTGTAGTTAAAAACTGTCAGACGATGGTGTTACGCCAATCAAGTGCAGATGCTAAATGCAAAAAAAACGCCAAGGGAGTTCAGGGCACATTAATTTATCCAAGATTCAAACGTCTATGTAGACGAGGCCTTAGGCACAAATTGTGGCCATTTAAATCTGCAGTGAGCAAGAGTCTTTGCGGTGAGTTTCTTTCTACAAACTAGAACACAAGTGAACATGGGTTCGTGTTTTCCTTAGAACCAAACTAATAATTGTTTGTGGAAACCCCTGCAAATATCTTCTTACATTTTTTTGCTTTTTCTGTGGCAATGTATCATTTTTCATGCATTTTATAAAAAACAGAATTGACTAGTTTTGTAACAAATATTACTGTAAATTCAGCTAAATTTCTATAAAAAATATAATTGTATAAAAATATAAAAGTGTTTTTTCACAATTCACCTGTGCTCTTGGAACCTAACCCCTGAGAATTCCGGGGGTCGACAGTAAAAGCAAACAAACATGAAAGCAGCAAACTGTATCAAGTATTCTAATTTCTAAAAAGAAGTTTAAATTTTGTGAGCTGGTTAGAACGCAGATTTGGTTTCAGATTTCTGCTCACTGCCTCCGGTCATTGTGAGGATTTGTAAAACACCGCATTTAATTTAATGAAGTAAACAGGGCCAAACCACGTATTTGATGAAGCTACATGTAATATTATGCATCCAAGACGAGAGGTCTGGAAATGGTTCAGCAAACACTTTGCATTCTTAAAACCACTATTACTGTATTAATGTTAATTGTATTTATTGTAATATTACTGTTTTAACACCAGCTTAACACCTCTGCCCAGAAGTTAACAGCTTTTAAGAATAATTTTCTCAGATGCCTAAAACTTTTGCACCATACTATATCACTTAGGAGCATTAGGCATAATAGCAGAGTATCTAAGCTAGTTTGGATTACCACATGTTTTATTGCACTATATACATCAGTGCACATGCCATTGCCATTTTATTTCTGGTAAACTGCTGTAAACATGGCTACATATCTGATATAGCCAGTCACTGCTTAATGTAACTGTTGACAGGTTCAGAAAAACAATTCCATTTACAGTTGAGTCAAATGTACTCAAGGTCCATCTCTGACCACAACCACACGTGGTATGATCTTCCTATAATCATGATAGTTTAAGTCTCCTGGCTTTTGATGTGGTCAAATAAAAGTAAACAAGATTCGATCACATAAATCAAAAGGTTAATTCAAGGTGTAAAGAGGTTCACTGTGTTTAGCAAGCAAAATCACTGGTATCACTGGAGCCAATTTACTGAAGTATGTTCCTATGTGAAATGCTGCCCTGCCCCATTATAATCACAGGGGGAAAATTAGTATGTGAGCTAATTCAAATTCCATATAACGCATTAGAAAATTGATAAGAGGCCTGATGTAACCCATAGTGCCTCATCCTCCTTCCTTTGAATGCTTTCAGTTTCCATGAAGTCAGTCTAAGTGGGAACTGTTATCAGTCCTTGGGTAGAGGTAGTCAGAAGTCTGGCAAGCCGTGAAACTGACATCTAAACTCAATCCATACTCATGGATTTGAGTTCTGAACCAATCAGGCCTGATTGTTACTTATAACTTAAAACCTTAAGTGAGGGGCACTTAACTGAGATGTCTTTTTCCACAGCTGTACATGGTCAGTAAGCACTTGAGCTGGGTGAAAGAAATAATTCTTGTAGTAATAAAGTGCTATTTTACACAATCAAGTGTATTATCAGTATATTTTTTTGGATTTGTACCTGGATGACCATGGTGTTACTGGTCATTTTGGCACTCTACTCGAGGGGAGTTGAATGGGCATAATGTTATTAGTTCAGGGTCGAACTTGAGAAGAGTTTTAGCCTTGTAGGATTATCCATTTTTAATGATAACCTCAATCTAAGCACTCATACTCTTTTCCCACCTGTCTCCTCTCTCAATAATTCAATACTGGAATCACAGAGTAACGTGACAAAATGAGCCACTTGCATTGCTTGACAGGCAGCACTGGGACTCCAGCGGACACTGTGTACCACACTTTTGGTTTTTTTTCAATCATCAAGAATCTTTAACTTGGAATGCTCCTAAACTCACACTTGGCTAAATGTATCAAACTGTGTGCATCTGTTAAATGACCAAACAGAATTTGCATGGTGAACAGCCCCAGGACGCTGTCTTAGCATCACATGCTAACTTGCCAGCATCCCACGATGGAGAGACCTGGCTGGCGAGTGAAATTGGCCATGACTAAATAGGGAAAATGAAGTTTTCTTGGATATTTGGTTGTGTTAAAACCTCTTAATTGGTATAAAACCTTTCCTTTATCGTAGTTATTCACAACTACACATAACATTTACAAAAGATGGTACTTTAAGGAATCCAGCGTGTCATGACTCCGACAAAGCCTTTTTATGATGCCTTCATCTTTAACAATGTAAAGAGCAGGGTCTGAAGCTGTGAGAATGTGCACAACAAAGCTATTCATGTTCCAGGCAACTCTAACATTTTGCTGAAACCGTATTGATTGTGCGGCATGACAGAGCAGACAGTAACTAGTGCATCGGCCCACCTCTCTCCCACCAGTGAGCCACATTAAGATCCGGCCTCCCACCAACAGCATGACTCAGGCTGCCTCTCTAATGCACAAGCCAGGGTTTGGTGGTTTTCATCCTGCCACCCCAGATCCATCAGAAGGCTTTCTTCATCTTTTACACTGGTATGATTGGAGCTCTGAGCTGCTTTCTCTTTTTTCCATGTGCACTGTGGAGTTCCAGCCAGAGTAGCTCTCCACTAAGCCTGTGGCAGTGGCCAGCATTGCTTTCACAAACTCTGCCACCAATAAAGCTTGTCAGGATGACACCACAGTAAAAGCATGCACCCTGTAGAAGGTGTTCTGAATTCCCCCGTCTTTCATAAATTATGGGCCTATAATGAGATTTCCTGAAATCAATGCGAATTTAAAAAAAAACAAAAAACACCACCCAATTAATGAGTCAATTACCATGCTCTCAGTCTGGATATTTAACAAGAGGAATAAAGACATACTGAACTCCATCCTCCCCTTCTGCACATTTTTATCTCTCTATAGGAGAGGACTTTAGGCATGCGAATGGTAGAATCTGTGAATGGTAGAATCTCATCAGAAATCTCCTGAGTGGCGCAATCATCCAAGCACTGGTCCTCTGTTTAGTCACATTGTGAGAGCCAGGACAGGAAGGTGCCTGATGTGTTTTGCTGGAAATGCATGTTAGTCTTTTCGTTCCAAGCATTAGTAGCATCGTGTTATGGGGCACAAATTCCCTCTGAAGCCTTTTTTCTTTCTTTCTTTTCTCCTTTCTTTCAAGATTCTATCCAAATTCAACAGTTTATAGGCTGATTCTCAAATTATGGAACTCAAGTGGAAGATTGGAGAAGCAGAAAATGGAATTCATATATTAGTAATATTGATGATTAATTCATCAATAATAAGTTTTCCAGCAGAACACACACTTGGTACATCCCAGTAAACAACGACACCTTGGACTATGGAATAACAAAATCCAGCCATGAGCACTGAGTGTGTTGTACTAAGGTAGTCACCATCATTGCCAGATTCTGTATTTTATAATCAGCATGTGTGGTGTTCTGCCACAGCTAGATGAGCTATTCTGCTGCTATTTGTTTGGACTGCAGCCATGGCCACAATGGAGCTCTGATTGGTTGTCCCCGTTAACACATCTGAACAACACAGAAAATCAAACTGGCCCCAGTTTTTTCAGACACACTGTGAAAGGCAGCATTAATATGTGAGTGTTTTTTGAGAGCTTTTATGTCATCTGTAAAAATTGGACCCATGTGAATAGGCCCTGAGACCATAGGCTGAGAGATGCTGGTCTTATATAGAAAATGCTTCCAGGAACAAGAGTCTGCCTTCTACTATGCATTTAGTGGTAAGGCAAGTATGTGCTTACACCTAGACTTTTCATCCTTTCAACTCTCAGTCACATTACCCTTGAAGATCTTGAGTACAGCAGTGGTGTTGCTATGGGCTTTAGATTAGATGGCAACCTCTTAAAGATCAGAAGGCTCTGAGCAACTTCAAAACTGTCCAGAGGGAATATCCATGAATACTATATTAGCAGCGCATTAATTAAGCATACCCTGAACATCTGCATATGGCTGTGTCCTCTGGGTTTATTCTCTGCAGGATGTGCACTCAGCCCTTACAGCCACACTGCCCAACATGTTACAATTGGTCGCTTGCAAAATTCTGCAAAATTCTGTTTCTGATGCTATGTCAATCAACCACCAGCTCAAACCATCTGGCAAAATCCATATGACTCCTTCTGAGGATTAGAAGCAAACAGAGGAGTCATCTGAAAACAATGGGGGATGATGATCTCATGAGTGTGATGTGTCATCAGTGCCTGTAGTAAATCTCAAATGGCACTGAAGCAAACCATAGTGCTAGTTCCAGTTCTGAAATCTGATTTTCTGAGCCATGTTCAAAGCAGTTAAACGTGTGAATCGTTTATCACACACAGATGGATACTATAACAACTGTTTATTGTTAGTGAAACAACATTGGTTGGTGTACTTAAACAAGTTTTATTTTGTGTCTGATTTATAAAAGTAATAAGCCACTAGAGGCTTGGTGTCAATTTTTCTTAATTTTGGCCGTGCCTTGGACATGGAAATATCATTGCTTTCAGGGATTGTTCTTCGGTTTCACTCCAAAACAATGACCAAAACTGCATTTTTTTTACCCAAAAACATGTGAATACAATCACTCAGGTCACTTCAGGGGACACATTCTAGCAATGTAAATGCATCTATTTACCCAAGATACATTCAGCATCCAAAACCCTTCCCACTGTTGTCCCTTGCTGCTCTGGTAATAAAAGAGACTGCAATTCAGTATTTTATGGGGGCATCGCTGCTCTTTTAGTTCTTCTTGTGACATGAGTTTGTTAATTCCACATCCCATTGTGGCCAAGACAGTTATCTCAAAGAAAGCAGCAGTTTGGTTAAACTGTACCTTATCTTGTTGTTTGCGCTGTCTAGCTACAGTACAGTGTTTAAACACATGTGGATTGTGATGGCAATGACACATTTAGGACAATTATTCTTAACACCCCTCTTCTTGTTGACACGGATTGTGCTGTGTGAATGTCTTCTTTTCTTTTAAACAGAACAGAAATAAAGAGGAGCACAGGCGATTTGTTGTCATAAAATATATATACATATATTAGTTTCAATACAGAGATCAGATTACAATCCAGATTGGGGTCACATGAAGTGAGCAGGTGTAAACAGAGTCTCTGTCTCATCTGTCCCTGCATTAACTGGATTCACACAACATGTTCACATTCATTATAGTGATGTTAGACTGGAAAATAATGTAGAAATCTTTGTTTTGAATTCAATTGTCTTTCTAGATTGTATTAGCTGTCACATTTGATACATTTCTGATACTTTTCAATTCACTGGTTTAAAGCAGATCAAAAATGAATGCTCACCCTGTGCACTAATTTGAATCCGCCTCAAATCTGGATGGTGAAACACCACTGGCATGTCTTGTCCTGTCTGTTGGCTCTGATACTGATTTTAGATAGAAAACTGCAAATGTTATAAATGAGCAGTAAGACATGGGCTTTTGTATAAATATCCTTTCCATTTGACAACTGCACTTACAAAAGCGCAAGCTTTCTTTCCCCTAACAGCTCTAGTATATCTTCATAGCCTTCTTCTGCGTCTGAAAACTGACATGCTGTCTTCTTCCCTATTCATTTTTTCCCCTGGCCTTTTTGAAAGACTGATTTGCGTTTTATGCGACAATTCTCTTGAATTAAAATCACTGAAATTCTTCTAACAGACCACGACTGAATGTTTGCCCAGATGGACCCACTGGAGGGCAAACAGAATGCAAGATCATTAATGTAGGCTCTGTCTTTAATTACTGTTTAATGAAAGAAATGATCAAGTTAGGAACCTTTTAGTAAGCTTTAAACCATATTCTCTTTGGAAGCAACCTAATCCTCCCGCTTTCCTTGCCGCACTGAATTCTGATTGTTTTCTGGTATTAGCTATTGCCTCCTGGCATAATAATCTGTGCAAAATGAATGCTGCTGCATTAAGGAGTTTGCTTGAAATAGTGAAGAGCTACTTAGAAATTACTGTGATTGACAGAGAGCGGTGTCAATCATTTTGCAAACGATCGAAGGCCTGTCATTCCAGTATCTCAGCAGAATCTTTTCTGAGGATTGCAGCATTGATCTTGATATTCAGTTCATGATCAAACAGTCACATTAGCTGCCTCCAGGAGAATCCAGCACTGGATCTTTCAGAAGAAAAAGCTCCATCATTTCAGTCAGGCTACCTGTGTGATCACTCCTCTGTACAGCTAAGAAGGAATGAAGCTAAGGCCATCTATTCATGTCACACAGAGTTCCAAGAGTATTTCCAAGTAGCCTGTCTTCACCTGGTGTAATAAAAAAACACTAGATTTACAGTTCTGATGAAGGCATTACTCTGTTCATGTAACATCAGGCCTGAGAATCTGTTGCTGTGATTGTGACAGCAGGCTCCAGAACTGGTCTCATCACTCATCAAAGAACTAACCATTAAGGAAGTCGACATCATACGTGATGGACTACCTCAAGCAAGGGGTGATTTCAGAGTGATTTGATGTGAAATGTTCTGTTCCATAAGAGAAACTCGCTGAATCAGATTTGTTCACAGTGGTGGCAATGGGCACCAAATGTCAGAAGGGCTTAATGTCTCCAAAGGCTCCTGCAAGGAAAGCTTTTATATGAAATGGCTGTGAATATTTGCCTGATGCGTTTTGCAATATAAAATGTCAATGTAAAATTGGTAAAAATATGTAATGAGCTTCCGTCTTTTTTCCCTACAAAAGCTGAAAATGTCAGACACAGCAAGTCAAGCAGTGACACAACAAGGCTAAAATGAAATGCAGAAAAAATATGGCCTTAATATCAGAATTTGCTGCTACTAATGGCACAACTCTTGAAAAAACAGAGCTGCATCTTAAGCATTTAACTTACTGTCTCAACACTCTACCCACAATCTTTAAAAAAAACCTTTTCACTGTTATTGCATCCCAAATTCTACAGGTCTCTTCTCTCAGGAATGTTTCCAGCATCACTAAAGACGGCTGTTATAAAACCTGTCCTGAAAAAGCGAACCCTAGAGGCCTCCACACCACAACAATTACAGGCCTGTTTCAAATCTTCTGTTTCAAAGGCAAGGCCACAGAAAGTAGTTTTCAATGAAATCAGCAATTACTTGAATTCAAATGACTTCTGCTTTCCTTCAAGCTTCTCTTAATAACATAGTACTGAAACAGCTCTGATAAAGGTCTTAAATGGCTTTTATCTGATAACAGTCCCGGTACTAATGGAATCTAGGGCAGCTTTTGACCAGGTTGATTCTAAAATACTACTGGACAGGTTTGAAAATTGGGTTGAGCTCCCAGGAATGGGCGTTAAATGGTTCAGGACGTTCCTGTACTGTCATGCCATATGGAGTACCACAAGGATCTATTCTGGGGCCCCTATTGTTCAACCTGCATCCTCTCAGCCAAATCCTCCAAGAGTACAAGGTGGTCATAATTGTGCAGACAACACTCTGATCTGTCTAGATCTTCCAACAAATTACTTTAGTCCTAGAGACTCATTGTGTTTATAAATTGAAAAATATGCAGTTGGATGTAGCAAAGTTATCCTCAGACAGAGATAGTTGGAGAAGAAAAAGGAAGATCACAACTCAGTGCATAGTACAAATTGAAGTCAATAAAAATTATATCCATGCTAAAAACTTTGCAATCATGGATTGAGGTCTTGGTTTCAGTGATCGTATTGCAGCTGTAATTAAATCACTATTCTGGCATCTAAAGAAAACAGAGATTTTGTTACAAAGAAAGATTTATATAAACTCATTTGGCACTCATATCCTTTAGCTATGGCTTATTTAAAATACCGTTACTAGAGTTTTGGAGATTACCAATTTATGGCTGTGGAAACATTTCACATTTCTCCACAAAAACAGTGGGGGAAAAATAAAACGATCAGGTATTAAAACACAGTGTATAACACACAAAAAGCTGTGGAATTATTGCTTGATTTAAAAGACAAAATACAGTCCATTAGTGCCTCTGTACATATTTCCATCTCAGTGTTCATTACTAAAAAAGAAAAGCTACCAGGCAGCAAATACATTTTAAGGCTACTGTAAATAAGTCACATTCTGACTGTGAAGAAGTTACATTCCAAATCCATTCATGATGGAGGGAAACGTAGGGCATTGTATTTTTTTTAAATGTAGCATTATTTTACCAATTAATAACAATACATATACAAATTCAGAAGACAAATGTTGGTAACTGGTCTGTTTAGATAGTAAATAAATTGGTTGTTTTTTATTTTAAGACTTTGCGATCCCTGGTTTCATGCACCACATTGCTTATATCCCAAACAATGACTTATTCAGTCATTTTTGCTTCTTTATTGTTTAGTTTTTGTGTGATTCAAATAGTTTTACTGGAAGAGTGGTAGCAGTCTTTCTCCAGTCAATTTGTCATCAAAATTCTAAACACCCACCAACCACTTAAGCAGAAAAACCTGCTTTGGAGGTCCATCCATTTTTCTGCACAGTTTTACAGAACCTGTAGCCATGAAGAGCTGGTGTTAGTCACTCCTGTGGCTAAATCACAGATCAGTTTCTGACCACTACAGATGAGGTGCAACAAAAAAAAACAGAGAAGACTTGTTGGAAAAAGACACACTAACTCCTTTGTGTCGCGTTTTGTCCATCTGATGAATCATCTCAAACGTAGGCTGAATCGTATTTTTAACACAACAAAGCCCTTTCCTTTGCTCTGGTCTGTACTAAGAAATAAATAAATCTTTATTATGTTTACTTTAAGGACAATTACCATAATCACTCTCACTTAGAGGTTCGACCTGAATTGTAGTCATTTATGACACAAAACAAGCACAAACACTCACTCAAAAGGGTATGGACAGAAAAACATCTCAGACTGGCTTTGAGCTAAAACCGAGGTGTAAATAAGATTAAATAATAACAGTTTATTTTTCTCTATGTATTGCTATAAGCTGGTTTGAGTATAAAGTAACATTTTGAGGGCTTTCTTGCACGATTTTAAATTTAAATGAAAATGTAAAATATTTGGTAAACAATCTGTAAATTTCCAAGTATTAACTGGGTAAATGTAAGGTACGAAAAATAATATTGTCATGGGTTCTGCCAGTTTAACAAAACTACACTGAAATGCCCAACAGGTTCTAGCTAATAACTGGGTATATGTGTGGTACAGATTTAATTTAGGATAAAATTAGATTATATACCATCACACCCTGCCCTAATGGCACAATGCTTAAATGACATTAAATATATAGTGTTTAAACAGATACCGCATGGAGTAAAAATGGGCAATGATAATTAGAAATTTCCTGAAAAAAAAAAAACCAAATTTTTTATTGTAAACTATCACATTTTAGCATAAAACTAAAACCATTGCTGTTTTTCACAATAAATACAAAAGTCCTCTCCCTTTGTTCAGCACACTTGTGTCCCACTAATAAAATAATAATGAAATTACCATCACATGACTAATAATTGCCTAATTCTTTGGACTTTGTACCTAGAACTCAGTAAAAGTAGTGTAACCAAATATTTATGTAGGGAAGAAGTATATTTTTTGGCAGTATAATGTAAGTATTTAGGTTTAAAATGTAATAGATTTTTTCTGGTTTTAATGGCTTTGTAGATTTTACTGGTTTTATGGAGTTTAGAAATGTTAAGAATTGTGTTCTTTATGATTGCAAGATTTCTACAGCAGTGGCACTGCCATGGTTGTAGCATAGTAGTGTGTACAGTGCTTGTACGAGCGTTTTTTTCACCCATTTGTATGAGGGCCACAAACACCCCCATAGCACAACCATATCAATGTCACTGTTGAGAAGGTTCCACTATCCCACGTCCTCAAACCTTTAGGTGCCATGGACCAGTATCTTGTGAAACAATATTTTCTCGGACTGGCATAAATACAACTAAGAAGTGGGTTTGTTTTGTACCCATGTTTGCTAGATTGTGGGCTAAAGTTTGATGTACCGTATCAGGTGACCGAGATGAGCGTTTTCTTCAAAATAAAAGCTATTTGAATGACTGACTTTCTGAGCGCCCTGGTACCAAATTACTTCAGGTCCGATTCCGCCCCTGTCGTTGGGGAACTCTGCACCACCCAAAGAATATCTGGTTAAATCAACCACAAGGTCTGACTGATAATGATGCATGGAGCAGAGCTGTGCTAATAAACTATGCAGCAACAGATGTGCTACAGCATGAAATTGTTTACATAATGTACAGAGGACCTATGAAGAAATTGGAGCTTTTAAAGTGGCCAGTGAATGCAAGTACAACTGGAAAGTTTCTTATCAAGTGGCTGGTGAACGTTAATGGTGTCATTATATAAAAGTTTTACTCCTTTTTGTGCTCACATTCAGCTTTAAAGCAGTTATGGTATTTTGATGTAGGTGGATTATGTTTCATTTAGAATCACCACACATAGAGGATTCAGAAGCATACCTGAAACAAAAATCCTTTTAATGAATGCCATTTTTTCAAGATGAAATGTTGGAATTGTTCAATGTGGAGTGAAAAAAAGGAATAATCTTTCAATTTGCATTTCTAAACCAAATATGCACGAGTCCAAATATGCAAATAGTGCTTCCAGACCTTAACAAGCTGCCGGACTGTTTCTAATTGAAAGAAAACCTTTCCCTAACAAGAGAGTTAATTTGCAGCGAGTATAAGGCAAAACATATGAGTCAACCAGAGAAGATGTCAAAGTGTCAGCACTGAATATTTTCAACAATATTAAAGCCTTAAAGTTGGAAATGCAAAAAAAAACGAAGGGTCGATATTTGATTCTGAATTGTGAGAATACATTCAATACATTCTAATGGCCAAGGGGATGATGCTGAAACTTTAGTCTGGTACAGTTTTAATGAAACGTATAACAATGGCTAACTGAGGAAAACAAGTAAATAATCCCCACTCATGAATGATCTGGGTTAGTAGACCTGGAGGAGGTCACAGACATACATTCAATGGTCTCAGAAATACATTTACATTTTGGACAATCTTCCCTTTTGTCACATACAAGACCACGTGACACGTCAAGGTCAAGGGGAAATCAACGTGTCACAGTATAAAAACAGGAAGCGGGAACCTCCTCCTTACTCAGTCATTGAGTTCCGTCACCAGATCTGGTAACCATCACACGCGTGAGTACATCTCTGTTGGCTTG
>JBBMFX010000134.1:2265779-2279176 GCA_037832545.1 Rhabdalestes septentrionalis | reverse complement strand
ACAGAAAGTGGAAGGAGTTTGAGCCCTGGCGCTGTTCAGCTCCTCTTGATCGGATTCTCTGCAGTGCTAGCGTTAACATGTGAGCTAGCAGTGCCATTTCAGACCCGTGCAGAACGTCGGTATATTTATGTATTTTAACTCAGGATGCAGGTTCTGTTTGTGTGTAGAGTGAAGGATCTCCACGCATGTGATATGTGTCTCTGTTCTCTCCTGCTGTCTCTCTTGTTTTGTTGTGGTCTGGTCTTTAGATTCCACTCTAGGTGCGAGCGGTACCACCCCTATAATGAAGGGATTATAGTAATTGGTTAAACCAAGGAACGCGTGTCAGCGTCAGCCAATCAGAGGCAGAGACTGCATTACATCCACAAGTGAGGGCAGAGAGGGAGGAAGAAAATACACACAACTAGTGGATTGCTCTCAGCTGCCATTGACTAGTGCCTCTATAGTCGACTAGTGTTAATGCCCTAATATCCAGCCATCCCTTTATTTTCTACCCCTTCATTTCGCACTCAGTGTCGGGGGGTGGAGCCTATTCCAGCTGCAATGGGTGAAAGCAGAGTACACCCTGGACAGCATGCTCAATCAACCTATCCCCAATGTAAGCATGTTTTTGGAATGCCCTTTATATACTTTATACAGTATATATGTACACATTTAATAGTGTTCTATTTTGAGAGTTGATTCCCACAGTGCACTGCTATAGATGATGAATAAACTGATCTTATGTGACTATGGAACTTACCATAAGACCAGAATACAACTAATAACATTCTACTGGTGCTCCTGGTTTTCCAGTGCTGGAAAATAATGATAAGAGATCATTTCTATTCCCTTTAATATTATTCTCTTTTGTATTTCTGACTTACTATTCAGAGAAATAGTCATTATGGGTCATTTTTGTTCTTATAATAGTGTTCTGTATAATTTATCAATACTGTGATAGTGATTAGCGGCTGTATCAATCCTCTGCAGTACATTTATATGTAGAGCTTATGCCCAGTACATAGAGTAGTGATTAGGGATCATTCCTGTTCTCTACAATAGTATTCCAAATAGTGCTCCAAATTAGGGAATAGAGATTAGGTATCAAACCCTATTGCCTATAACAGTGCTTCTGATTTTATTCCATTAGTTTCCCAAGGAATACTAAAAAATAGTGATTAGGGGTAATTTATGTTCTATAGAGTGTTCCTGATTTTCTAGTGAAGGGAATGGTGATTGGACATAATTCCTGTTCCCTGTAACAGAGATCCAAAATCCATAATAAGAAAATAATGTCTACTTTTCCAGTGAAGGGAATGGTGATTGGGTATCATTCTTCTTTCCCATAATAGTGCTCCCAATTATCCAGCGTATGTAATAGTGATTATATTTCATTCCTCTTCTCTGTAATAGTGCTTTAATAGCACTTTCTGTTGGAATAGTGAGGGAGGGGAAGGAATCATAGAATTCCAAGGAGGATTAGGGATCATTTTTGTTGCCAATAACCGTGTTTAAGGTCAGGCTGATTTTTTCATGTCAGGAAGAGTGGGTAATTTCAAATACAATGCTAATTTGCACCAGAGCACTGCTGTAGTGTGGGCATGCTGGAGTTTCCTCTCTCCATGTGTCTGATGGCTCAGTGCAGTTTTCTGCAGGATGGGAATGAGTGAGCTGAAGGCTGGTGCCCTGTGTTGAGGAGGGGCAGGGGTCGGTGGGGCCGCATGGGAGAGGGGGACATATTACAGTAATAGATGGTGTTTTTACAGGTCTCGCTGCGGAGGAGGGGAGGGCTGCCGGCTCTTTTAATTGCCCACGTATGAAGCAGCTGTCAGGCCGGCCGCTCGGGCTGTAAGTCTTAATTAAACAGCAGAGCATGCTGGGACGGCAGCGGGCTCGCAGAGAGGCCAATGGATCTTCTGTTTTAATGTGGAGCTCTCACTCTCACTCTATCTACTCTACCCTATCTGTCTAGCATTCATTCTCTCTGACACACACACACACACACACACACACAAACACACAAACACACACTCACTCACAGAGTTGCCTGTCATTTAAAGGACTCATTCAGGAGGTGTGCGTATTTCTCCGAATGAATGAGTACCGGTTAGGGAGTTTTGCTTGTGTCATTGAAACTTCTGGTGCTCGTTCTCCCATTCTCACTCGGCCTCACTCTCTCTCTCTCTCCCGTTCTCTCTCTCGTCCTCTCTCTTTCTTGCTCGTTCTCTCTCTCTTGTACTCTCTTTCTGTATCTCCCCCTCTTTCCTCTCTTTGAGAGCCTGCCTGCATTAATTCAGATAACACAGAGAGGAGATACAGAGCAACAGAGGCTGTTAAAGGCTCATCTTTTATTCAGCACCAGATACCTGCTGATTCCAGACCCGCTCCTACAAACGGGGTGAAGCTAATGTTATCCCAATCGCAATCTAGTTTCATAAAGCCTGGTTGTGTAGCTATGTTTGAAAGAGAAAGAGAGAGAGATAGAGGGAGAGGGAGAGTGAGAGTGAGAGGGAGAGGGAGAGGGAGAGGGAGAGGGAGAGGGACAGGGGGTGTGTAAGGTGGGATGGGGGGAGGAATATCTCTGAGGCAGTGTATGCAGATTTGTTGGCCCTCACTACATTTCCAGCTCATTTCATGCTGCCGAATCAAAGCTCTAATTCTGCCCTGCGCACTTAACCCAAATGAAATAACAATTAGGTGGACCTTTTCACGGGGCCCGGGCTTCGGCAGACAGACATGCCACGGGTCATTTCCGATTTCCTCGAGTTGTTTTCAGCCGTGCAAAAAGGAAACCATGAATGAATGAGCAAGGCAAGCTGCTCCAAAGACCCCCCCGCCATCCCCCCCTGCCCGGCATTTCGTTTTTTTCTTCTTCTCCCTCTGGTCCTCTTGTCCCAGGCCTCTCTCTCTTGTTCTCTCTGTCCCTTACACGTTGTCCCCCTTGTTCTCTCTTACCCTCTCTTATGCGTGTTCTAAAGGAACCCATTATGGGGGTTTCGTGCCTTTCTGGAGACGCTCCTTAGGTGTGAAATTCGTCTAAAGTGGAGGACTTATTTAACTAAAGGCCTTCTCTGTGTGCGTCCGTTCCCTTGTGATATCGCCAGAGTCTTCAGAGCGGAACACACACGACACGCCGCCAAAGGACGAGACGCAAATAAGCCTTAACTCTGAACCTTTGATTCTCTTTGTTTTTTCTTTGCTGGCTGAAGGACTGCGGCTCCAGAGGAAGGGGAAAAAAAGGAAGTGGAAACAGATTGCAGCAAACACAAACAGCAGCAGCAGCAGCGGGCGTCGGCGTAGCCCACGGCTCCGGCGCTCCAGCTGCATTCTAATGCCTTCATCATCATTCCTCCGTCCCGTTTCCCCTCCGTCCCTCCCGCTCTCCTCCATCAGTGCCTCACCCCTCCGCCCTTCACGGGCCGGGACCCACCCCCACCCGGCGCGCCTGTGTGCTGACAGGTCTCTTCAAGAAGACTGACGTGAGCGACGGGCCGAGTTCATTTACAGCAGGCCGTGACGGAGAGCTGAGAGAGTTTACCCTGCTGCTGAAGGAGCTCCGAGATTCGGAGTGCAGTTCTGGAGAGCTGTGGTCCTGCATACCTTGATGTCTCACCAGCACTAGCACTCTTTATCTGAGTAATCAGTGAATTAATGAAGCTCTGGTTAAATAGAACAATTGCATGTATAACATTTTCCAATTACTGCCAAAGACAGACTTGTCTGATGTCCTAAGTTTGTTTTATTTAGGTGCTTCAGAAGACTAATGCCACTAACAAATAGTTGAAGCATTAGCCTAGTAGCATTGTGCTTGCACCAAGCACCAGCTGCATGATTTTGGCTCACATTGAGGGTAACACATTATTTAAAGAGGTCTACATAAGGGTGACACGTTATTGTCATAAGAATGACATGACACATATGCACATTAATGACACATTAGTGATAATTATGACATTTGTCGTAATGTGTCATTCGGTTTTTGAAATGTCCGAGTGACGTTGTGTGGGTGTCAACTTGAGGCCCAGGAACGTATTCATAACACAAATATAATGACAGCCAGTTTTTTAGGCCAATCACTTCATAAACATAGAGGATAAGTCTGGCCAAACACACTTGAACTGGTTCATATTATAATTTAACAATTATGTCACTTTGCATTTCTTTCTTGGATATTTTCCAATATCATGTATGTCATGACTAAGACACAGTCACACAATGTCATCTTGACATTCCAAAAACTGAATGACACATTATGTCAACAGTTATGAACATCACTATTAATGTACACGGCATGTGTCATGTCATTCTTATGAAGGTTACAGCTGCATTCTAATGCCTTCATCATCATTCCTGCGTCCCGTTTCCTCTCCGTCCCTCCCGCTCTCCTCCTTCAGTGCCTCACCCCTCCGCCCTTCACTCACCCTTATGTAGACCCCTTCAAATAAAAAGGTATCACAATGGGTGATAGTCCCGTTTTAATTACTGCTTGACATATTGATATCTATAAAATTGGAAAAAAAGATAAAAACTGGAGTATCCTGAAGCATGAATGGAGGCTGCTCCAGCATCGGGGATAGGTGAGTGCTGCTGTAGAGTAATCTGCATTGACTGAAAACCAGTATCCAGCCCCGTCCACTAACTTTGTGCTTGTGAGGTACACAAATGAAATAATGCAGTTGCTGACTAGCTTGAGGCTTGAAGGGGAAGTTATTGGTGTTATAAATGAAGGTCAACACACATTACAGGGCTGTATTTCCAGTCTGGTCGAGTGTGTGAAATGACAGAGCAGAGCCTTATGGTGCACCTGATCCTGACTGTTTAAACAGTTCTGCTCTAACTGTAAACTTTATTTCAGGTTGTGTTTGAAACTTAGTGTCTCTAGCCACAACTTTGCAACATCACCTGTCAGTGTTGCCCAAACACCTCCTACTAGACCTGGAGTTTAGTGCTGATTATCACAGATGTAGTTAACATACTCTCGCTTGAATTCCTGAATGCTACTTGCTTACTACATGAAAACGAGGGGTGAAGGAATCTGCCATTATGCTGCTGAGGTGCGTTTGGAGCTGAAACGAAGTGAAAACATGGCCCTGACTCGCACACATTTGTGTTTCCTCCTGGAATGAAGTGAAAGGCACACTCTAAAACGTTAAAGGTCGACTTTTATTCGTTTTTTTTTCCTCGTCACAAATAAAAAGAAAACGTATCATGCTGACTCATCACAGAAAAGGAAAAAAAAAAGAAGAGGCAAAAGCTCAGTCCACATTTATCTCGACCGCTTTCCTCAGTATGTCATGAATAATAGCACTCTATGAAGATCGAAATGTAAAAAAAGTCTAAGCTTCAGTCCCGTCCTCCTCCTGGTTGTCAGTGTGTGGGTGTATGTGTGTGGAACGTCGTGGTGTGTGTGTGTGTGTGTGTGTGTGTGTGTGTGTGTGTGCGAGTGTGCAATGTTGCCGTTGAGGATGTGTGCGTGCGCTGGATTCCTGGCAGGTCCTCAGTCCCCAGAGGTCTTGATGACCTGGAAGAGTGTGACGTTGTATAGCACCTGGTGGCCGTTGTTCCAGGTGTACAGCACGCGCTCCCGTGGGTTATAGTCCATCATGGAGATGTGTGAGTACTGGTTGTGGAAGGGGATGTCTGTGTACTCGTAGGTGGATGTGTTGGTGTAGTAGGCGAAGTAGATCTTGGCGCCGGCCAGGTGCGAGTTGGTGACGTAGAGGGTACCGCAGATCATGAAGGACTCGCCGGCGCTGCGCTTGGGGAAGCCCGTATCCCAGGTCTGCAGCACCTCCAGGCTCTGGGGCTCCAGACGGCTGATGACGATGTTGCCCGCATTGGGGATGGTGGTGTAGACGGCCCACAGGCCGTTCTCATCCGCCATTAGGTCGATGTCGGACGAGCCGCCCCACGAATATGGAAAGGTGTTGTTGTAGCCGGCGCCGCTCAGACTCCGCTGCACCAGGACGCTGCGGGAACGGAAGTGGTACTTGATCAGGATGTTGCTCTGGTACTTGTTGTAATAAAGCGAGCCGTTGTAGACCACATGTCCCGTACCGGCCCATGGGTGAGGAAGCAGGTGCTGGACGAAGTTCTGGCCCTTCATGAAGTCGCTCAGAGTGCGGTACTCCAGCACCCGCCGGCCCTTAAAGTAGCCATCCATCGACCAAACCTGAGGGAAAGACAATCGTACTGATTACACGCTGGCAAAATCTCACGACTATCTTTCTGTTTCCTCAATTTTTTACAGTGTTTGAAACTGGTAGTTACAAGCGACACCCACGATGTGGCCCATGATTACTATTTCCTTCTTCAGGGAAAGTGATGATTTCAGAGACTTAATGTGAAGGATTCAAAGCTTTACAGTTAAATTTATTTATATGATTCTCAAAGTGGGTCTTACACAAAGTTGAAAAGGAAAAGCATGAAATATGTGGGGAAAAATGAGTGAGATTCATTATTTTAGCCCTTAAACAGTAGAGATTGGAAGTTCATGAATACTTATGACTTATATTTCACATATAAATTTCTTTTTACCCCAACAAAAATTTTGAAATGATGTCAAAAAATGAAAAGCGATGCCCTGTGTTGGACTGCAACCTGTCCAGGGCTGCTTCTCTGCCTTTCAGCCTGTCAACACTGTGACAGAATTATGTTACAATTTATGGCCCTTTCCCACCAAAAAAAACTCACTGAAGGTATAACATTGCAACATAACCCTAAAAGTCTCTTAGTAAAATCTGAATTCAGTACATTTGAGTGGTGTTAAACAGTCTAGAACCGGTGTCTGTTCTCCTACACTCTCAGAGGAGACTATCCTGAAAGTTCCTCTGGCCATTTTCTTTTTTATGGACATTTGTATGTGATGCCCTTTTCAAAACCCCAATTTAAAATGACAATAACTTTTGGATCTACATGACATAGGGACACCATACAAAGCTCAGCATCACTTCTGATGACCAGAACTTCCATTAAAGGAGTTTTTGAGACAATTTACTGGAGTTTTAAGGGTTAAGGACTACGGTGTGCCTTTGAAGGTACATTTGCATTGATTGTACCCTGACAAACCTTTTTCTGACAGAGTAGACTCATTAAACACATTAACACCAATGTTTGTTTGGCAGCATCCTTCCTGCTGAGAAGTCTGCAATCCACTCAACCAACTACATGAACAGGCGACAAACAGAAAGGAGACTTGCTTGGACCCCCACAGTGGGGCGGAGGGTTTGTGAAGCTTGTTTGTCCACCAGAGAAAGAATTACCTGCTCAGAAAGAAAACACGGGTCTAGGTTCCCTGAGGTTTTAATGTGTGTGGTCACTTGCGTGTGTATTGAATGATTAATACATCAGATTGACTCGGTAATTCATTATGGCTGTGCTATTAAAGCTTTCCTGGGTTCAGCTGAGTTGAAACAGTGAAAGAGAGAAAAAGTGCAGAATGAGAGATGAATTAAACATGACGGCATATGGTGATAGAGAGATGTTAAAAAGGTCAGGGAGTGGAAGTATTAGGGAGAGGCAGAGTCAGGTAGAAAGGAGGGGAGCGGATAGTGAAATGTGTGGGGGGGCTTCAGGGAGAGAGAGAGCGAGATAGAGAGAGACAGAGAGAGACAGAGACAGAGAGAGAGACAAACAAATGCTGCGATAAAAGTGCCCTGGAAGTACAGAAGCATCATCTCCTGGCTTTAATGACAGTAGAGCCAATCACCTGTGGCGAGTCTTACTGTGCAGTGTGTTTGTGTGTGTGTGTGTGTGTGTGTGTGTGTGTTGTCTATTGATCCTCTCTCTGTGTGGGGCTGTAGATGTTGCCTGTGCTCTGCACTCCACTGCTGCAGCTGCACCCTGCCCTTTTCCAGTCCACATTTACAGAAAATCAATCCTGTTAGCATCTTCCTCTCTCTCCCTCCGTCTCTCCCCGTCTCCCCCTTTCTCTCCCTGCATGACCGGAGCGTCCCGCGGACCCTGCAGCACACGGCTCCTGCGGCTCCACCTCTCCTCCGCCAGGCTGTCTTTATTGAAGCCGTTTCAGCGAGACCTCAGATAGAGTTGCTGTTTGGGCTTTGCACTCTTCTTTTTTACCCTATAATGAGGGCCCTCTGAGGAGTCTCACTCTCGTTTTTATCTCGCTCCCCCTATTCCTTTCCCTTGTTCTCTCTTTCTATCCCTCCCTCCTCCTCATTTCCCCTCTCCCCCCTCCTCTCGCTCCAAAGAGAGATGCAGCGCACGTTCTTATTTTTAGCTGTTTCTCACAGCGGTGCACGTCGGTGAGGACCGAGCAGCGAGACTGACAAATGGTGAGGAAGAATTATGGGCCTTTAAAGCAACGGTGTGCAAAAACAAGACGTACCCACTGAACAAAATTTATACACAAATTTATACACTGACATTTTCCTCTTAACCCAAGTATGGTCTGTCAGCCAGGACCTGACCCGGAATCTGGCTGAAGTAATAGAGGCTTATCCTCAGTTGCATTTATCACACATGCCTCCAAAAGTGCTGAACGGTGCAGATCAAATAGACTTGCTTATGCGGTTTCTGACGTTGTTTGACACACCGTTGCTTTTAGAAAAGTGTAAAAGTACATTGCATTGACAAAAAGTCACCTTGTAGTCATCTTGATGGTTTACTGTTGCGGTGTCTTTTCTGAAAAGATACCAATGTGCAATACAGTGTCAGAAACTGCTGAAGCAAGTCTCTTTGAGTCAAGTGTGGAACGAGTCAAGGCTGTTAAGTCCTGAATCCTTTCAAATTTTTGCTCAGAGTTAATTATTCCTCAATCTAAGCCATCAGATTCAGTCATGGTCCTGTCACCTCGCTATGTTCACTCAAGCTTCTTGTAACTGACAATTCAGGCTACAAGAATCAGACTGTGATTCCTGCAGAACATTTTTAGTAGCTGTTTTATTGTGACTTTTATGCCCCCTGGTTCACTTAGATACATGAAATTGGGCATTTCAAAAAGTGTTTTATTAAAATCTGATAGTGTTTGTTCTCCTGCACTCACGCCATTTGCTGCTATTTCTCTCAATAACCTGCCGCCTGGCCATGTTTGTTCTTTATGTTCATTTGCATGTGAAGTGGTTGTTTTTAATATTACATGTTTTTAAATAACTTCTATTTTATGTGACACAGGAACTCTAAACACATCAGGGGAACTTCCATGTAAGGAGCTAGTAGCCTATTGGGTAAGAGTCATGGGTTTGAATCCCTGAGCAAGTCGCTTGAGTTGCTCCAGGGAGAGTATTTAGATACAAGAAATACTTTTAAAAGTGTATTAGTAAAAGCTGATTCCAGTAAATATAAATGGTGTAAACCAGTCTTGAGCTGGTGTTTGTTCTCTTACAAACTTGCTGTTTTTATTATTGCTCTCTTTATTTTCATTTGCATGTGTTTTCTATTATTACATGTTTTTAAATGATGCTAACTTTTGTTTTATGTGACTAAGGAACTCCAAACAAAGTTCGGCATGATGTCTGACACCTCAAGCACCATGTAAGCCCGGGGACCTCCATGTAAGGAGCTAGTGGGCTAGTGGGTATAATACTGGTCTCTAAACCAAGAGGTCATGGGTTTGAATACCTGAGCAAGTCCCTAATGCTGAGTTACTCCAGACTGTCCCCTATAGTTAGGGAATTGAAGTCACTTTCGATAAAATCTTCTGATAAATGTTGTGAATATGATACAAATTTACCATTTGTTGCGTTTCTGGCACAGATTTTTTCCGCTCCAAAGTTTTTCTTAACTGTTCAGATATGAGAAGTCTAACGGCCGAACCGAGGGTGGAACAGGTTTTGAGAATTCCTACATTTCGGATTTAATGAGGAAGATGTTGTGTTGGGTTTATGTGGCAAGACAGTTATGTTATCATCATCTGGTGTTGTTTGCTGAGGTAAGTGAAATTGCTACAACTCAAATAAAACAACAGCATTTGTTTAATGCTTATTTTGTGCATGTGCACTTTAAACTGGACTGCGAACAGGTCCCATGCAAAATGTGGGACAGGCTGTAAACTCACTGATTTATTTAACTTCCATCGCTGTAAACTCTACAAGCAATCTGTTCGCAGAGGTGTCTAATCAGGGTCTGCAAGCTATTATAAATTATATTAAGCAGGTTTGCCAAAATCTGGCCTGGAGGCCTGGTGCCCAGCCCAGTTGGAAGTTATTCCTTCATAAATGCACCCGGTTCAGCTCACCTGTTAATTGACAGGTTCAAGGAATGTGTTTGAGGAGAGAAACCACCAAATCATGCTGGACACCCATCCTCCAGGACCAGAGCTGGGCACTCTTGCCAAAAAACGAACCCCAATCTGACATTTGCTGAAATATTGAAATGGCCCAGAAATGCTATGAGTTTTATTCCTAATAGTTTTCATTAGAGGCAGCTGTTTCTACAGATTAACATTTGTTTTTAACATCTTTTGCCATTACCAGCTGTCATGCCTTTTTAATCATGTTTATTGTGATGTTTTTCAACTAAATAAATTAATTATTTTAATTATTGGCTGTCATTCCTTGTATTTCCCAGTTGGTGCAGGTTTTAAATTTTGAAGAGTAAGAAGTATGCCAAGTAATGAGAAATGATTAAAGTATTGAGATTACTTTCCCTCCATGTAATCAAGAAACTAATCCCATTACCATTTAAGATGAATATTGACTTATTTGTAATGGATTTATTATGAGTGCCACAGTGCGGTGCAGTCACATTTGTGGTTGTGAAACTTGGTGTGCTTGTAGCTAATACAGAATAAGAAATGTGTGTTCCTGGGTGGGTGTATCCCTCTGAGTTAGCACCCTTAGTGGGTTGGACACAAATCCCTATTTGGGTATGAAAATTTGGCTTTTGGGATGAGCATGTATCACCAAATGGAAAAACATCAACGGAAAAATGTAGCGATTTACTAGCCAATATTCTGTGCCACCAATGTTAGAACTTCACGAAATTGAATGCATTGCGTTACCATGGAATTCTTCGGGAACACTCCAATTTTGGAGAAATTTTGTATCTCAAGAACCACTTAAGCTCATTAGTAAAAAAAAATTAGCTTGCTAACACTTTTAACTACATTTGATCACATCTCTTAAATTTACATTTATCTCACTGAACAAAATAGTACTGCCAGTCAATATTCAGCAGCCTGTGCATGCCAACAGCCAGTCTTAAATGTAGTAGACTCATTAATAATAGCATGTATGATGGAATAATTCACCTCTTTTAAAACTAATCAGAAACAAGACGTCGCTGCTGTTTCTCTGACGTTGTTTGGCCTATCTTCAGCATTCATTTTTATGTAACCTTTGCAAAAAAAATTTGAAGCATACGCTTTCACCTGCTAAAATCATACAAACTTCTGCTAGTTGGGCATTTCTCACATTCAGCTTGTTGGTCATGTCAAACACAGCAATGTCAACCCTGAGTTAGTTTCAAATAATGTACTAGTTTGTATGATAAGCAGTTTATGCTGATTGCTTTACATAATCTTTGTTTCTTCTTTGGTACATTAACCTCTTAGTTTGAGTGTAAAACTAAAAACACACCTCAGACTACAAACATTTCTTGTCTGATGGAGGGCATTTGGGGTCTGCAAACTCCTGCTTTAAACCTTGCATGCTAGTAGTGCTATAAATGGTAAATTGTCATCGTACAGTAAAAATAAACCTTAGATAGAGGAGCAGTGAGTGAAAGCACAAGTAACCGTGTAGGAAAACTCTGGTTTTAGAAAGTTTTACAGCGTTTTTATTCACTGAAATCAGATATCACTGATACCCTGTGAGTTGTAGGGGTTAAGTGTGTTTGTCTGTCTGTCTGAGTCCCTGGAGCCCCGATAGTAGAGCCAGTTGACCTGCAGTCTCTCTCAGAACAGAACCGTCTGGTCTCGGCAGGGGTGAGGTTTCCCGGGGGAGCGGTGGCTGACGGCTTGCAGCTCATGACATTTACTCTCCCTGAGCATGATGGGTATGACTGATACCGCCATTAGAGTGATTGCTGTGATTTATCTCTCGATTAATGTGATCAGTGATTGATATGAGGGCTAATGTGGTTTTAGTGAGTGATGCCATCATTAAGCTGGAGATGGAGGGGTTGATCACAGAGGATGACCTTTGCTGTTCACGGGATCCATTTAGACCGTGTCAATGAGGAGGATGAGTAACGAGACACTTCCCTTCAGAGATTCTGCCCTCGCTTTACTTCCTCTTGTCCTCTCCTATTTTTCCCTGTTTACTGTCCGTCACTCTCCTCTCCTCTTCCTTCCCTACTTACTCTAATACTTTCACCTCTTTCCTTAGTCCTGACATTTTGATACTACTCTCCTTCTGCCATGTCATGTTCTTTCACCTTTTCATTTCTTTCCTCTTCCCTTCCTTCTTTCATATTCACTTCTTATTCTTATTCACCTATTCTTATCTATTTGTTTCTTTTTACTCTTTTGTCTCATTAATTCACTTCTGTTCTGTTCTTCTCATCTATTTTTTTACCTACTCTTGTCTCTTCTCTTCTGTTCTCTTTTTTTCCTTTCCCTTGTCTTCTCTTACTGTCTCGTCTCATCTCTTCTTTTCACCTATCACCTTTCTATTTTCTCCATGTCTCCACATCTCTTTTGTTTCTCTTTTCATGTATAGTTTGTTCTCTGCCGTACTCTTGTCTCCTCTTGTCTTCCCTTCTCTTCTCTTCTATTTTCTCCTCTTCTGTTCTTGTTTTCTCTTCTCTGACCTACTCTTTTCTTTGCTACACTGCTCTTCTCTTCAATTTTCTTCTCTTGTCTTCTCTTCCTTTTTCTTCCCTTTCTTTTCTCTTGTCTTCTCTTCTCTGCTCTTCAATTTTCTCCTCCTTTCCTCTCTTCTCATGTCTTCTCTTCTCTTCTCTCCTCTTTTGTTCTCATGTCTTCTCTTCTCTCCTCTTTTGTTCTTATGTCTTCTCTTCTCTGCTCTTCTCTTGTCTTCTCTTCTTTTGTCTTCTCTTCCCTTCTTTTTGTTCTCTTCTCTTCCTTTTTCTTCTCTTTTATTTTCTTCTCTTCTCTTCCCTTCTTTTTTGTTCTCTTCCTTTTTCTTCTCTTCTCTTCTCTTCTCTTCTCTTCTCTTCTCCTCTCCTCCCTCACCCCCCCTCTGCAGTGTGTGTTATTTTGGGCTGTTTGTCGTGTACTGTGTGTGACGGTGAGGGCTTTACTATATCATCACTGTGGACAGCTGTGTCAGACGCTGGTGGAGCTGCTGGTAATTAAGGCGGCGGCGGAGGAAACTTTAGCCTAAACAAGTTGTTAATATCCAGCCCAGTGATGGAGTGATAAATCAGGCGACTATGATTGTGACTGGAGGGTCAGGGAGTACGAGGGAGGGGGAAAGAGAGGTGGAGAGAGAGAGAGAGAGAGAGAGAGAGAGAGAGAGAGAGAGAGAGAGAGAGAGAGAGAGAGAGAGAGA
>JBBMFX010000134.1:2245801-2265679 GCA_037832545.1 Rhabdalestes septentrionalis | reverse complement strand
ATGGGGAGAGAGAGGGAGAGAGAGAGAGAGAGAGAGAGAGAGAGAGAGAGAGAGGGCGAGCGAGAGAGAGAGAGAGAGAGAGAAAGAGAGAGAGAGAGAATAATAGCTATTCATCAGTGACTCAGCTTTCTCTAAGCAGCTTTCTCCCAGAATCCACAACACTGACTCAGTGTGTGTGTGTATATATGCACGTGTGTAAGTGTGTGAATAAATGCTTGTTTGTCTACATATATGCAGTGTGTGTGTGTGTGTGTGTGTGTGTGCACTGGCATGGTGTGGTGCAGAAGTTTTCCTGCTCTTACCCTGTTATCAGAGCTGGGGATCATAGTGTCTGTCATCCAGGAACCAAACCTGGACCCCGAGGCGCGGATGGTGATGGGGTTACTGACGCCCGTCAGCTTCCCACAGCCTAGAAAGGACATGGGCACATATCCCCCCAAACACACACACACACACACACACACACACACACACAGACACAGGGCCATGCTGTTAGAGCTGGTGAGTTGAAGATTAAGCAAGAAATGTAGCCAGTCAGCCCCCACTGCTGATAATGCCGGCTCCTCCGCATCAGAGCGAGCCTAATCGCCTTTTCTGCGCTGATTTGCGCACTCGTGGCACTCGCGCAAAAACACACGCCAGCAAACTCTTCATATTCTGACAAGGTGTGCCATGCCGGGCCTGGATTTCTGCGAAGTCCGTTTCAAGCCAATTACATGAGCCAGAGTAACCTGTGATGCGCATTTAGTCCACGCAGCTCATTCATGAAGATTTTATATGGCTTATTAAATGGAAATCGAAACATATCATCCAAACAAAATGGCTGATAAGAAATACAAAGCTAGTACTTGCTAATTAGTGTTGGTGCTGATTTGCATAATTCCAATTGTTGGGGCGGTGATGTGCATAATTGTAATGGCTGGGTGCCACTCTTTCATTCCCAATTAGAAGACATGTGGGTGTTTTGATTCCGATTCAGATCCGACTCTGTTCCTTTAAGGGCTCCTATACGCCTCGGTGGGACGTAGCGGAAGCAGTGGGGGTCTGCAGTGCCAACGGCAACACTTAAAATGCCGGGGAAGTTTTCTGTCAGATCATCAGTTTGGCCTCTCCTCGGAGGGATGTGCAGCAGGAATAGGCGGTTTAGCGTCTCGTATTACACGCGCAGTTACGGGCCTACCAAGCATCTCCAAGGCCAATTACTCTGCTGCATAATTACCAAGGCAGCGAGTGCATTATCTCACTAGGACGCTGCATCTTTGATTTAAAACGCTTACCTAAATTGGAGTAATTGCATTTTTTTGTGTTTCACGCAGTCGGACATTGCTTCGCTTAAAGTGCAGAAAGTGTGTGCTTTGTAATCTGTTTGGAGAAATGATTGGTGGATTTAAAACAAGTACAGACTCAAGGCATTACTGTTGCTGGGGAACTATAAAGGTGCGCTTCTTCTCATCTAAGCAGATGTTAAGAGTCAGCAACATGAATTCAACTTGTTTGCAACATTATATATATCATACAATATGGCATCAGAATATAATCCAATCATAGCAAGAACAAGGCAACACAGAAATAAGAAAAATTCTGTATATTTTCACCCTTTTCTCTCCATATTTTTAATTTCCTTATGCAATTATGCCATGACAAATAAAAGCTTTTTATTCTATTCTGTTTAACTTCTAATAAAATGAGAATATCAGCATTATTTCAATCAGACAAATCAAATTAGCGCCCAAGCGGAATTTAATTGAATTTGGAGTTGATGTACATTTTATTGCTCGATTCCAGCTGTACGAGTGCTAAGGTCCCCATATCCAGGGTGTCCTGAAGTTCCTGGGTCGGGCACAGTTGGTCATTTCGCTGCACACAACCCTGCTTCTACTCTTGTAAATGACCAGGTTAAGTCTATAGACTTAGTTCAAGGCATCCAGTAGCATTTGGTTTAGAAATACAGAAAGTTTCGGTTTCCTGTTATCTTTCCTATATGAATCGAGAACATGATCAATACTTAATCATGTGTTTCTGCCAAATTGTGGACACTTTATTGGACAGGATATGATGAAAGGTTTTACTGTGAGATACAAAAAATAAAGTAAATCCTTTTGATTGTGGGATTTTGTAGTGTCAATTTATTTTGCCTGTTTTTTTTCCTTTTCAAAGCTTAAAATGTATTCTCATTTCCTAAAAACATTGCATGATTCCAACTGTACGAATGCTAAGGTCCCCATATCCAGGGTGTCCTGAAGTTCCAGTGTCAGGCACAGTAGGTCATTTCCCTGCACACAACCCTGCTTCTACTCTGTAAATGACCAGGTTTAGTGAGTGTGTCTGAGGAGAGAAACTACCCAGCTGTGCTGAACACCGGCCCTCCAGGACCAGAGCCGGTCACCCCTGCATTAAAGTGTAAAACTTTAGACTTATGTAACTCTAGATAATGAGCTCTGTGCTTCACATTTGTTTTGCTTCTAGGTTTTCACAGCAGATGTGAGCGAATATAATGATGAATACACGCAATCACATTCACAGCACAGACACACACACCAACACACGCCCACGCATCCTCACCTAGTTTCTGCATGCAGGAGTGCAGGCGGGTCTCCAGCAGAAGCACTCTCTGGCGAAGCTCCTCATAGTCGTAGGCTCCCATCTCCTCCTGAATGGCCATCAGCACCAGCGACAGGTTCCTCACCTCCTCCCTCAGTCTCAGGATCATCCGCGCATCTGTCTTGTATTGCTCCAGCACCGGCAGCAGGGGGAGCAGTGAAGTCACTTTGTCCTTCAGGTCCTGAGAGGTGAAGGGAGAGCAGAGAGGAAGAAAGAGAGAAACGAGTCAGGCCCACTCCAGCTCTGGCATGTGCTGTAGTCAGTTTGTTTAGATGGGAAAATCCTTGAAGTACATCAGCATGCAGGGTTAATCCAGACTAGAGAGGCTAAAGTGAGGTCAGGGAAAATACACACACCGTTCCTTATCCCAATAAAGAGAAACAAACCCCTCTCATCAGGCGGGGGAGAGGAAGTCTTTGATGACTGTTTCTATTGTTTGCTGCTGACCTCGCAAAACATGGCAAAGCAGTCAGCTTGTTTGAACAGGAATAGGGGGAAAGGATGAGGGCTCTCTTGGAGAGGGTTTGTCGTAATCAAAAACTGTACAGTTTTAAACATGCCTGCAGGCACTCGTCGTGGCTTCAAAACTCTTAGATAAGGTCGAACTCACCGTTTGTTTGGAAAGACAATTGAGTTTCGAGCTACCACCATCTGCATTACGCAATGTTTTCACCCATCTTAAACCACACACCCAGGACCGGGAATCTCTCTAGTTTAAAATTCAGACCCACTACTGCAACACTGCTGATGTTGGTTAACCTGCTGCATATCTACAGTGACTGTCTTATTGATGTAGCACCACCTTATGGTGGACAAAGAACAAAAAAGCTTAATAGTCCAATGCCTTAAGAACTTCATACTGAATCTTCGTCTACGAAGGAGTTCCAACAGCTGCATCCCTTCCGTGAATATGTTAAATGAAAACTCTTTCTTAATGCTTTAAATAGTTTTATATCTGGAAGCTATTGTGCAAGTACATGCTTCATAGATTTTAAGACCTAAGAGCTCGTCCAGTCTCTGGTCAACTCGCCCAGTCACTAGTCATCTCCAAACTGGTCTACTGCAACTTTCTATTGGCTGGACTTCCAAAGAAGGTAACTAAACCACTTCAGCTGGATCAGAATGCAAGGTTAGTCTTCAACATTTCTATGTTCATTCACACTACCCTTATTAAGGTTAAATTGTGGATGCTTCACAGGTCTAAGGTACAGACGTGGACTACTTAAGCACTGATGTATGTCAGTCTGGATAAGGGCGTCAGCTGAATGCCTTAAATGTAAAGGGTAAATGTAAAGTGTTGTTTTGAGGGAGAATGGTGCCTTTTTGCATTTCCTCAGATTTCCTGCACAACACAAGACTTCCTCAAACGCCACACTGCCAGTGTGCTTCAGACGAGTCATGTAAAGTGTCTCTTCATCTTTTGAATCTTTTCAAAGGCTTAACACGCTTGGAGGAGAACACTAACTACCAGTTCTGCTACATCAGATACTGGGTCAAACTGCCTAACTCACACATGAACAGGTTTGAAGATTTGCCTAATCCTATGATTAGGAAGTTCTACAGAGGAGAACGGGTCCCCCCCCCCATTGGGTTTTGGTTCTTCCCAGTGTTTCCCTGTCAAGCCCCAAGGGAGCATTCTCTTAAGCTGCTTTAGGACAGTCTATTATATAAATGCTGAATAATAAAACTGAATAGAGCTTCTCTCTGTTGAACAAGACTACAAGCCTCAGCACAGCCTTGTCAGATATAAGTTTGTGGCCATGGATCTTAAAGCCCACCTGTAACTCTGAGAGGGGCCCTGGATCTTAAGGGAGTAAAAGGTCAAATCAATAAAGCAAAATGAACAGGTGAGCACATTAGGTTTATGTTAAATGGGTTGATTGTGATACAAATAGACCCAACATGGCTTTGTTTGCAATTCCTACTAAGTCAGAAATCATAAAACACATCATATCAACCCATGGCTAATAATAATAATAATAATAATAATAATAATAATAATAATAATAATAATAATAATAATAATAATAATAATAACAATGATAACAATCATCATCATCATTTCAAACAAATGAAAAAAAAATAAAAATCTACAAATTAAAGTATATCCTTTAACCTTAGAGGGCACTATTATCGACTTTTTTTGACACTTTTTTGTAGTGTAAATTTTCTTTCTTCTACTTTTTTCTTTTCATTTTTAAAGCTTAATATGTATTCCAACTTCCTAAAAACACAAATCTCTTTCGCTTATCTTACACACTTTTGAACATTTTTAACAACTGCTCCAAAATCTGAAAGTGGGAATGAGAGAGTAAATCACTTGGGGAGAGTGACAACTGATATCGTTTTTCCTAAGATCAAAGATTACAGATTAGCATTTTTGTCTTTTGCCTTATATAACACAATGGATTGTGCTTAATATGATTTAACAAGGTAAAAAAAAGATCTATTTTGATTTCATATTGATTTTAAGCCTCACTATTGTCATGAAAGATGATCAAGTTACTCCAGGAATATATAGGATGACAAGCTAGCAAATGTTCTTTAATAAAAAAAGAACGAGTAAGGCCACAGAACAGGTGCATAGTTTCCATCATGGACTTGATCAGCCTGGTTCGATCCGCTTGGTTTCGTAAGGCTCCATCTGTTAATTGCTTCATTCTGAATGTTCCTCAGCTCCATACGTCATGTGGATGGCTGCTCCATATTGACTCTGTATGGTAAATGAAGACCAGATCCAGAATCGAAAGAGTTATCCAATCACTGAGTGGCTAGAATTTGCCATGTGAACAGCAGCGCTCGGCCTTATGCTCTCTCATCAGCGATTTGCTTTGCTTGATTGCGAGGCATTCGCTTTCCAGACTTCTCTCCCTGCTGAGTGTTCCACTTTACTCAACTCCTCCCCCCCCAACTTTGCGGTGCCCCCCTCCTCCTCTGGGTTCCGGAGCCGGTCCCAGCCTCGCCTGAGTGATCTCCAGCGCTCCTTTCATGCGCTTTTTTCGGCTGAGGAGTGCGCCTCCTGTTTGGCCACTCATTGATCAGCTTGCATCTGCTAACTCAGCCGTGCTCCATTCCTCATCTAAAGTGGCAGCACCGACTCATCTGAGCTCCGTCAGCGCTCTCAGGCACCGCGTGACTGAGTGGCGCTAACAGCCCTGCCTGATGGCATTTTTCAGGCTGGACTACTCCTCAAGATCTACGCTTTATAATCTTCCTCTACTCCCAGGATGCGACCAAATAACAACAGCTGCGATGTTATTCATGATATCACACAACCTCGAGAGGTCCATGAAGGCGAAGGAACCCCAGTTAGACACGTTCTGTTGCTTCTTTATGTTAGCACGGGAGCTACGATGCTAATGTAGTTAGTGAAGACTAGAACACATCCCCAAAACCTCTCTCAGCTCCTTCAAATCACATCCAACTCTTTAATAAGGTCAAGCCGGCTCCTGCATGAGGTTTAAAACTCGGAATGACTGACTGTGAGATACAAAAATAACAGAGCTAAATGTGGATAAAGCGAGTAGTCATTGCAGTCATGGACTGTACATTTTGTTCAGGGTATTTATTTATTATCCTTTGCTGGAGTACCTCATTATAAAGACTAGTGCATGTTGCATAACTACCACAGTTTTCAGTTCCTTGGAGTCATGTGCCATGTTCGTTTTGAGTCACTTTGGTTTCCACAAACTTCTGAGACATCTCTTCTGAGAGAACCTTTGATTGGGCCGCTGATTTGTGAGCATATTCGTGAGCAGGTGGTGTTTTGCTCCGGAGTCTTTGATGACTGAAGAATGATGAAATAAAAAAAAAAAGGCATCTAATGTGTCATCATGTATGCATTGGTTAGGATTTTGAAACACAAGCCAAGCAAAAATATGGTTCTCCTGATCGCTGGATGCAAAATGCAGCACGGTGGATTTGTGAAAGCCTATTATGCTCTTTACTCAACACCTGGCTGCAAGGAGAACAACAGCGATGAAGCTTCGATAAGCGGTGAGAACGTATCGATAAAGCGCCGTCCGCAAGGAGGGAACAGCCGCTTCCTCCTTGTTAAGGTATATCATAAATCTGGTGATGGAGAGCCTTTCAGGCCTACGGTGCCGCGTCATAAATCTCATTTTCCCCCCATTTCGTGCCATGAAAATTCGCTCTCGTTAATCTCCCGGCCTGCCACGGGCGTCTTTGAGCCGGCCACATTCATCAGCAGCCCGCGCTAAAATAAAGCCGCGCCTTCTGCACCCGGACCCTTTGAGATGGGGCGCTCCCACCACGTCCCGCCGGGTTTCCACCAGTCCACAAACGGGGTGCTGATTCTTTGATCATTTATTGATAGATGAGCTGTGATTCCGGAAATGTGCTCAGAATAATCCCCTTTGCAAGGACTGAGTCAAAGACGCAGACAGAGAGAGGGGAAGAAAGATAGCAGAGCCTTATGGGCGGTGAGCATGAATGGACTCATGAGGCAGACAAGCTGTCCCTGCCTTTCCCCTCTCATTAGAGAAGGAAGACTCAGTCAGAATATTAAAGTACGTTTTTTCGCTTGTGCCCTGGTGGCTCCCTGGCGGAGGGGGTGCGAGGGCTAATCTCGGTTCCTGGAGGATAGTCAAGGCGAGCAGGTCAACAGGCGCTGTGCGCTCTTAGGAAGATGAAAAGGCACGCTAATCGCAGGCTCTGAATCTTCTTAGTCTGTGGGAGATAAGTGAGGCATAACGGTGAAAATCTGCAGCTTTTAGCTGAGAAAGGCAGCCAGGCTTTTAGCCACACAAACACAGCATGCCTGCATGCACATGCCTACGTTGGGGAAGTGTACCCTCATTAGGGAAAAGAAACAGAATTCTCGCTCCAGGTCCTGAGTATTAATATTTTAAGTGCATCTGCATTCCCTCTAAGGACCTCCGCTACACGGCTCGATTAAGCACAGGAATCTGACATTAGGCTCTTTTGTGTTTGTGTGTCTGTGCTATTTCTGAGGGGGGTCTCAGCCAAAGCTATGCCCAGCGGTGCGCTCCGCATATGCTGCGTGGGGTGTGTTTACACTGTGGCGACCTGCTGCCCACACAGGTTCATGTTTTCCCGGCTCCGACACACCTGATTCATCTCATTAGCAAGTAACCATGCAGCGCTTTGGTGAAGAATCTTTAAAAAGAGTGAAAGGAGATTTTACCATAAGACTTAGCATCATTAATGCTGCACGCCTGAATCATCCTATAAACGCCTTAAACTCTAGTGAGTCGTCACTGGTGATGGACTTCTAGATTATTAGTCATAAATCATGACTCATATTAACTTGCCTGAACATGTGCTGCATCCATGGTGTGCAAAAAATGTATTTACTTGCAGACTCCATGGACTGTGTGCTTCTCTTAAATATGCCAAATGTCTGGCTGAGAAACAGATGCTAATTAATGCTTCTAGAATGGAAATCAGTTAACAGGTTGGGGTTACTTTTCCCAAATCTCATGAAACATAACATGTTTATACATCAATGTGATGTTGCGGCAGTCCAACAAGTTATCAGTTTGTCCATATGGGCTGCTAATTAGACAAAATGCTGTTTCTCAGGCACTGATTTAGCAATTAACTATAATTGGCTTAATTTCAATTATTGTAGAGTAGCTCAGAGAGGCAGAATGTAAAGTTTCAAAGTCGATTGGTCAATCAATGGATGCGAAACAGCATTTTATAGTAACCCGTATGGACTAATTGGCACCTTGCTTGACAACCTGAAGGTTATGGGATGTATGAGCATGTTATATTTCTTGAGAATTATGAACTCTGGATGTGTTTGAAGCTAACCTCAAACCCAGAAGCATTATGTTTTATGATTATTGACCTTCAGAGTTTTGCTTGGAGTGATGACGCTCTGGCCTCGACCTGGAATCAAGCATTAGTTTCCTCCGGGCCAGTCAGGTGTGCTATCTATGAAGATTCCAGCCCAGCACTGTTCAGCAGAACGTTCACAATTTCAGCTGTTCGTGAACTGTTAAACGGTTATAAATGTCCAAGCTAAATAATTAGTAACTGGCCTGTAGCAACATTAAGTGACATTTATTAACTGGCATTCATTTATGTATTAGCTCAAATTTAGCTAATGCTAATGCATCCAGCATGTCCTGGTTCACGTACATTTGGGGCATTTAATGGTGTAGGGCTGGACTGAACTGTGGTCAGTACCTGAAAGCCCTTATTTTACAAAACATGAACAGTTTCAGCTTTTTAGGTCAATTTTGCTCCAAGCCAGATTTATTGAGCTACATATATTGTTTATAAATGTCCTTGTATTTTAAGACAATTAATATGTCTTCTCATGACTACACCAAAATCATGACAGTTAGACAAAATTAGACTAATTTGCTCAAAATAAAGTTCACTACCCAGTTGTACCGGCTGATACAGAACCCATAATTACACACAGCATTCAAATTTCATAGAAATTAGCGAACCCTATGTCTGTTGAATGTCTGCTGAAAACTTTTTACCTTTTACTTGTAAAACTATCCTTACATGCCCACTTATAGTTTTCAGCTAAATCAGACCTTGAACATCTAAAAAGTGTCAGATATTACACAGATATCATAATATTTTCATAATATACCTGTTTTTACTATACATTTACAGCTCCTACACTGTTTTTTGACATGCAGGTTAGATGATACAAATTTTTTACAGTATATTACATGTAAATTCAAATTATATTGGCTCATATAAAAACAGTCACATTGCCAGCTTTAGGCTAAATTCTTTTGTAAATTAAGGATCTAACCACAAAATAACAGAATTTACCATTGACCATAGACTTATAGCAACTATCCTTGTTTATCAAAATGAGAATCTTGTTTATACTGCATCTAATTATGTATATTTTATTAGTGTAGATAAAAGAGCCTGAATGGTGTCTGAATATTTGTTCATTAGATATTTTGGGGATGTTTGATGATTCAGGCATGGCAGGCATCGAACTAACTGATAGGATTCAAGTTTAAACCAATTTCTAATCTCTGGTGCAAAGCTAAAAAGCAAACTTCGGACATCCAGCATGTCCTGGTTCACGTACATTTGGGGCATTTAATGGTGTAGGGCTGGACTGAACTGTGGTCAGTACCTGAAAGCTCTTGGGATTCAGGCTGCGAGGGTTCTCAGAAGCCGTCTTCAGTTTTCCGTCCACCGTTTTCATCAGGTTCTCCGTGTCCCGGACATACTGCAGGTCTCGGTACGTCCTCAGGTCCAGCACCTCCATAGACTGAGTGATGTTCTGGACCTATCAGTCACACACACACACACACACACAGAGGGGCAGACGGAATGTCAGCAGTGTGTTTAGAGACTGAGGGCATGGCAAGTTAAGCTATCAATAAGCCACGCTTCAGCAGATCACCCTGAAACTCGCAGCCCATCACCTGCAAGTTTTGCAAGTCCACCTCTGTCCTCAGCCTGCTGTGTGACCAGCCTGCGGTTGCTTATACACCTTCACCTCTAATGTTCAGCAGGAAAGGCCATGTGGAAAAGGACAATGTCCTCACTGTATTTTAGCTTCTTGCTAATATAGTAAAAGTATGCTAACAATCCTACTAAAAATTTGATGGGGAAATATACCTCTTTTTAAAGTTATAGGTCTATGGGCTACAAATTTTTCACAGAGTTCTCTGAACAACATCACTCTCAAATAAAAGATCTAACCAGCTCTATAGCTGACAGATTCAGTCCCTTTTAAATGAGGGCTCTGTCACTTCTAGGCAAATAAGATGTTGCTGGCCACACCCCACCCATCCCATGTTTACAGTGCACATTTACCACGTGTGAAAATGGCAGAAAACAGAGGCGCTATCAGCCCTATGTGTAAGTTCTTTGCAGCCAATAACACAAACCGTCATTAGTTTCTTGCCTTTGCCTGTAGCCGTAGTGCTCGGCATCTTATGCATGCTCGTAAAACCTGAGGATAAAAATGGCGGATCTTCATATAATCTAGTGAATGGGACTTGACAGGTGAGGGGTGGTTCTATGCAAATTTCCTCATCCTGATGTCAGAATAAGGGAGTCATCCAAACGGGTCACTTGACACCAAAATCTTTCAATTGACTCAGAAAACAGGAGGATATATATTTTTTCATGTATGGAGCGTTTATAGGAGATGTCGAGACACAAATGAAAATACAAAAGGATGTAAAATTGAGTTTTGCATAACATGCCCCCTTTATAGTATTTGACTCACAGCAATTAATCATGTAGTTTCTCAATAATTGACTATTTTATTACATTTGTTTTCATTAAGGACATTTTAATTACTTTTGTCAAGCAAATTTTTAATTTGGCATGCTGAAGTGCCTTGAATTTTTGACATTATAGCCCATGGAGTTAATGCTACAGGGTAATTCAGTATGTGCTATCAATAAGAATGTGGAATTCCACTTAGACTCTGGCTGGTGGTGGTCAGCATAGTAAGCAGTTTGATTTAGGTAGAACTTCAGCTTTTTTGGGCCATAGTCTGGTTCAGATTTGTTGAGCTACATTCAAGTTTGGGTAGATTTTGTTTTGGCTACATTCTGGTTTAGGTAGAATTTTGTTGGGCCACACTTAGCCTCAGACCTGTAACAATCTACAGGCGGGTCCTGACAGATCGTTATCAGGATCCTGTCAAGTCCAGGCCAAATTCTGTAAGGATATGGTGGAATTTGAGGATTTGAGCACAAGATTCTATGATTATATTGGCTTTATTCAGTAAAAATCTAAAATCCAGGCACAACGAGGCCTTTAACTACTTTCTTTCAGTTTTTTATCTGCACACTTCAGTAACTGCTATAAAGCATTGTGCACTACTACTAAGGTACTTAGGAATATGAGCAATTAATGTGCATGCCACTGTGTGTGAGGGATTAAATTTGAGGCTCCGGCAGACACACTCGCTCCTTGCTCTACAAGGCCCAATGACCTATGCTCTAAGTGTCCTTAGTGGTTCCTGCGCTCATTTCCATCTTCACGGACTGATGATTGTTAGGGGTATCGTCTAATGAGCTGATTTGCATAGCCGTCAGAGGCGGCAGTCACGGTCAGTGCCGGAGAATGGAGTTTGGACAGGGGTGATCTTAAAGGGGGTTTGTGAGGATCAACATGTCCTCCATGCATTCAGCCACTGAAACACCTACTCTGGGGCCCATGTCAGTGGTAAGCTCAGGAGGATCTGTGCTACACACACACACACTCAAAGCACAACCACAGAGGGCTATTTTTAAAGGAGCCAGGCCAGTAGTAGCTGTTATATTCTGAATGCATCCTCCACATCTCGCGCTGAGGGGAGACTGACCTCAGGTGTCCTCATTAGTCTGTGTTTTATTAGACAGGAGTGTTAGAGCCTCACAGCTGCTGCCAAAGTCACACACACATGCACACACACACACACACACACATATACAGCTTCAAACACATAGAGCTCATTCTGTGGGTGTGTATGGGTGTCTGGCGATCTAGGTGTGCTAGGCAGGTTTTTTGAAGCAGACAGAAATCGAGAGGGTGCAGAAGGTGAACAGCTATCAGTCTGAAAGGGAGTTAGATCCTGGTGCCTCATTGATTTGCTGCAGCTTCATCACTCATTCAGCATTTCAATTTGGCTGCCTGGGTGGTCGCTTTCCCTCTCAACTAGATATGGGAATGTGAAGCCTTCGAAGTTATGACTTTTGTTTTGCTATTTCAATTCATTTGGTATTCAGATGTTTTTTGTATAATCACTCTTGTACCAAAACAACTTCAGTGCTTTTTTTTCCCTTTCATACAGAATTTAAATGCACAAGCTGAACTTTACAAAACAAATATTGAGTAAACAAAAATATTTGCACATAAACTTCCATTATCAGTTATAGATGTGTAACCATGCCTGTTCCTGCTTGAGGAGGTGGGTACGGTTCAGTTAGCTTCGGACTCGACTGCACCATTTAACCAACCCTACAGCTAAGAGATGAACATCATTTAGGCAAATTTCACTGGAAATTTGGGCAGATGATAGAATACAGGAACATCCGCACACAACACACTGGAACCAATGTTGTGAGGAGCTGAAAAAATGCAGCATTGTGTTTGAAGATATGGGACGCACTCTGCACCTCTGTGGCCGCTGATTGGATGTAAGGGATGAAGCAGTGACTGATGTCATGCCGTAAGCTTGCCTGGTCTGGAACATTAAGCACAGAGTGTGTTCAGGCCAGCGGTTGGGGGGGTTAAAGTTTTGCTCAGATACTGTACAAGGGAAGCAGGTCTAGTGGGAGTACACTCTGGCATTCTGTTTGAACAGCTTTGAGCCCACATTTCTTACTTCTTTCTATGTCTAGAATTTTTTTCTTAAAGCAAAAGACAATACAAATCAGATTTGAAAAGGTCAGGCCTACGTGTCCACACAGCTTGGAAAAGATTTGTGAATATCTTCATGGAAACAGTTTCATCCAAAATTCCAGGAGGGTGAAGGCTGCTTTTACCTGACTGGTTACAATAAGAGTCCTGAAGGGGTGTATACTTATGTCTGAATACTTATGTGGTCTAACACCTAACGGTCCCTCCACTCCCTCCATCACAGTTCTGTTTATATTCACTAAATGACTCCAACCAAAGCAGGATTGTGATGAAAGTCAATCTTAACTGATGTAAAGGACAAATTCCAATATGACTGGTCAGACCAGTTTCATGTAAAACAATATTTTCACAGACCATTGTAGATAAAACTAAAAACAAAATGTTTTTACTCATGTTTGCTAGCTTGTGGGCTAACATTTTGTTGTAGCATATTACTGTATTTCAAAATAAAAGACCTTTCAATCTTTTTATTCTGTCTTTCTGTGTGGCCCAGTACCAAATGACTCATGGGTTGATACCGGTGCATGGCTCAGTGGCTGGGGACCTTTCATATTTGTTTAGTAACACATATGAAAGTCTCCCATATGAATCAAAAAGATTCCATGTGTTTTGTGCTGCTCGAACTGTTGGGAAAAAAACAGACCTGAGTCACATCTGAGCAAAGAAGAAAATAACAGGCCTGCAGTCTGAAGGAGGCCAAAGTGACCTAGACCTGATTTGAAAATATCAAAATATTCATCCAGCCCTGAAAACATTAAATTAAGGCAAATATTCAGAACTGGTGATGTAGAAGTAGTCTTAGGTGTCTCTGATTTGATGCTCCCAGCTTATCTGTGGAACAATAACATTTTTAACAGAGCACTAAGGTAATCTTTTTCTTTAGATTACTCAATTTCACTTATAATCAATACACATTATTAGCTGCCCCAGCACTCCCTGTGGTTCCATACATGCTCAGACTAAACCCCATTGACACTTCACAAGATACTATATTATTCATTTTAATGAACTTAATATGATTTATTTTTATACCAGATAAATAAACAAGAACTAAATATCGCCCCACATCTGCATATTCAAGGTAGCATGCCAGTCTCTCCTTTCATTCCAGCGTCTGTCTGGATCCTCTCTTTCTCTTCATCTCTTTCATTCCCTTTCTCTCCCTAAGTGGCTCTGCTGGCCTGTGGTGTCGCCTCGGATGCTTTCAGATGCAATAAGGATGACGCATTTGTTGCAGTTGTGGCTATTTAAACGCTGCCGTTTCCAGTGGAAGTTGAAGTCCCATGTCTGTGGAAGCCCAGGAGAAAAGAGATAAGGGCAAGAGAGAGAGAGAGAGAGAGGAAGGGAGATGGAGATGGACAGATAGTAGGATATAGGTGGAAACAGCAGAAGATTATAAAGGAGGGAGGGAGAAACAAAGAGATGGGCTGAGAAAGATGACAGTGAGAAAAGAAGGTATGTGCTCATCCTCGCCTGTGGTGTGGTAGACTCAGTTCTGTTTATTATATAAATTAGTGCGCCCATAAATTGTAAAATAAATTCAGCACTGAAATTTGCTGAAATCCCCATATTTCAATACATATGACTATCAATCCATTTCACACTTGTGTTTTGAGTTATTTTATTTTAATTTCATGAAAACTTGTCATTTGTAGTCAAGAAAAAGGCCTATTTCTGACATTTTAATGTGCCTGCCATTTGTTACCATCAGAACAAACAGTGAAACATGTCAGGGTTGCAGACAGAGGCTGTCAGTGAAAATGAAACTGGAGATTAAAGTAATTCATTATGGAACTGCCTAATTAATCATGTTAGTTTAAAAGTAACACTTAAACAATTATGTAAATCGAACGCGTCAAAACACAGACCTTCAGGGGTTAATATTCCCTTGATAGTCCATTCATGCCGGCACGCTGCATTTAACAGCATCGATTGAGCTGCAGTCCGGCGCAGTCAACATCCACTCAGTCACCCGGTTTATAGCACCTCTTTCACTGCCTTTCATACCTCAGCCTTTACCTCCTCCTTCCTTCTTTTCTCTCCTTTTCTCTCCGGCTATAAATGGAGCTTCAAAGGAACCCTCCAGCGCTTCACAGTCTAACCACTTTCAGCCAAATCTGTAGTGTATGTTCGATTACCAGTCATTACAGAAAACCCACAGCACTTCTAACTAAAGACTATGGGGTGTTGTTTGTAAAAACAGCTGAACACATTTAGAGGTGTAATTCTTTTAGCATTTAGTGCAATTTTCACACAGTTTTCACACATTTAGGGCTAAATTTGTTAAAATGTGTAAATATTAAATGTTAAATTTAATTGTTAAATCTAAATATAAATCTTAAATCTAAATGTTGCTGTTAAAAACGGCGAGAGATGCGCTAATTGGCCACACCCCGTGATTACAATTGGCTGGTACTTTGTGCTGTGACAAATGGTCTTAAAGGTAAATGTTAAATATGAAAATTATATCTCACACTCTAAATGTGAAACTTCCCAGTTGGATAGGGCTCAGTTCCCAAAGACCCCTCATTTAACATAATTGCCCCAAGCAATCCGGAGTTCATCTCGCCTGGGTGTCCCATTAGATTTGTCCAAGGTGAATGGTTAATAACTCCGGATTGCCCCCTGTTAACAGCCAAGATAATGACTCAACTTGAATACATAAATGTTCTGATTTCTTTATACGAATTCAATATTTGGCTTGATGGCTACATCTGGTGAAAATTTTGTGTCAGTTGCAGTATTGCCAACTTAGCAACTTTGTCGCTAGATTTACCGACTTTTCAGACCCCCTTGACGACTTTTTTTTTTTAAGCGCCTTGCGACAAATCTTGCGACTTTTGGACAAAGCTTATTAACTTTCCAAATGTCCCCAATACTCTCCTATAAGTGCGAGGTCTTGCTTTCCGGGTACAGTTCCTCGTCTCCCCGTGTCTGCTCTGATCAGTGAGCGCTCCTCTGGCTGAAAGGAGCAGCAGCATATTCCCGTGACCGCACACCAGCTGACAGAGCTGACATGTGCAAATGGTGTTGACATGGACCAATCACTTACCTGCTTCTACTTTGCTTAAAATAAAACTATTTAATTTGACCGTTTCTTCTTATTTTTTCTTATTTATTTATTTTTTTCTGCTAATGCACTTATATTACTCACTGTTACAGAGCAGAATGCAAATATGACGTATAAGCATGACATCATCTAGTGACATTTGGCGACTTTTCAAGCAGACTTTAGCTACTTTCAATTAAAAATAGTTGGCAACACTGGTCAGTTGCCCACTTAGAAATCCCCTTATTGCTGATGTGTCAAATACTTAACTTCCCCAATGTATTAAGCTTTGCATGTCAGTTTAAGTGTCAAATCATCTACATTCCGCCCAGGAGTTCTGCTTATGACTGAAGCATTCTGGAAACCTGTACCATTAGATTGTTAAAACTCTTGAATCAAATGTACATGTGTGTAAATGTAAATTCTGTTTTCTTTGCTGCCGTGGGATTATAGCCCTGGAGAATGATTTGGTGGGAAGGGCCTTCATTTAATCCATGTAATGTAAATGTAATGTAAATGTAATTCATTGACACCCCCACCTATTTGTCACTGGATTTTCAATATTTTGTTTTAAGTGAGTTGGTGAATACATTATTTTTTGTGCTCCTCTTTTTGCTCCTATATAACACAGGAGTGAATTTTGTGATGCAGTTCACACGCAAGCAAATATCATGCTTGGGTAAAGTTACCTTCCCGTACTAAATTAGGCCTCCTGAATCTGGAACCACTTCAGATGGCATTGCTGTGAGAATATCTGAAGAAGACAAGAGGCATGTCCACCTCAGACAAATTGGCATCAATCACAGGGCAGACACACAGACACATTCAACACACATGCACTCAACACACCAATCAACCTGATGTGTGTGGACTGTGGGAGGAAACCGGTGAACCCACTGGAAACTCACACGGACACTAGAAGAACATGCAGCGTCCACACAGGTAGGATGTCAACCACCCTGGCTGGGAATCAAGCATAGACTAGACAAACAGTTCTCACTGCACCGGAACCATCCACTGAAGGATCTTTAAGGGTATATAAATGCTTCTTCCATGTCATCCCTCCAAACATTCCTTTCTGGCACCCTTACTTTTTAAGATTCAGGTTTGATGTATGGTGTATACTTGGCAGTTCCAAGACGTGTTTTCATATTTTCAAAATTCCTGAATCCAAACTGATTTCTCTTCCTCAGCTCAGTCTATTTTTGAGTGTCTGTATATGTTTGTGCCATTGTGCATCCGGGTTAATGCCTTACGTCGAGCATTTATTAGATTGTGTGTGTCTTTAGGGAGATTGAGTTTGTAAGTGTGTGTTGAATGTGTTTGCTAAGGAAGCGTGCAGGTTGTGCTCCATCTCCTGATTTGTGTGTTATTCTAAACTATTTTTTTATCCTCTTCTTCCACCACCCCCGCAATCGTCATCTAATGGCTACAATGGGGAAAAAGACTATGAGGGCAAGGCTGAATGAATCCAATTTCATGGCTTTATTTAGGACATGCCCTCTTTTAGACGCATGCCTGCCTCATGTTCCCTCACAAAGTTTCTCTAATTGAGAACAGGGATGACTAATGATTTGGAAGTTCATGTAACAACTAATGTGTGTGTGCGTGTGTGTTTGTGAGTGAGTGTGCATATGTGTGTGCATAACAGGTATCTCTATCCATGCATGTGTGTTGAGACATGAGAGCAGACTTGTTTTGTAGGGGTATACCGATGTGCAGATTCATTACTAAATACGATACAATACAAGTGGGTCTCGGTTCCTTTAGTTTGTTGGTACAGCAAAAGCAGACCTGCTGAAAATGTGTCTTACATTAATAAATTAATGTCTCCATTTCAATGGACTGGTATGTGACCCCCAAGCTATAAAATGATAAAATGTCTCATAAAACTACATAAAATCTAACATTATGATGATCTGTTTGATATAATGCTTCCCATCCCCTATTGTTACATCTTGGACTATGTTGTTGCGTCTGTGGTTATTGGTGGGCAGTTAAAACAGACATAGCTATTCATCGCTGGTAAAATGATAAACTGCAGCTACAACTGATTAACATTCTGACCAGCAGATTCAAGTCTGAACTACATTTTTTTTGTTTGTTTCAATACCAAAAAAGGCAAGGGCTACAATTCAAATCACAAATGTTTTGTACAAATGGAATTTCACAGTCCACTTTCTGGAGCTTCATAAACAAATGAAGTCTTGCTGTTTGAAGCCAAAGTATAATAGTTTTTTGTGAAGGCCCTCCAAAAAGTCAGAAATCATGTTCAGTGCTCATTGGGGGACTTTTAAAGCTTTTTTACTGCTTATTTTTTAACACCATAACTGCAAATATTTTTGAGTTTTTTTACATTGCTTCTTATATTTCATGTGCAAAGTTTCAGGTTAGTGTTGATGCAGAACGATTTTATTTAAGTTTATTATTATTATTATTGAAATAAATATGTGAAATATATAAATATCTCTTTTTGAGTCAAATGACTAAATAGCCGGTCTGACTAAATGGCATTTGACTTTTTTGAGCAAATGATTACGCTGGAAGCACCACAGCCGTAGCTCATCTTACAATTCTAAAACAATGAGGGAGACAGTAAATCTTCAAAATAGATGGTTAACAGAGGCACATCTCAAAAACAACAGCTTGGCAATGTCATTTGCTTTGATGCATGTCAAGTACAGTCAGTTGTTGCACAAAATGACAAGATTTGTAATACAGCATTGCACAAGACACGGTAAGAATACATTTCTCCATTTCATCTGCTGTGTACTACTATACACTCTCTCTGCCTGCCATGTTTAGTGTGAATCAGTTATGAATCAAATGTCAAATATAGTGTAAGTATATGGTTTACTGACTATGATTTAACATTAACACAAATTGTAGAGTTAGAATGTTAATTGTTAATTGTTTGAAGTTACACATCACACATTTTTTTATTTATGCTTACATGGATAGCAGTCAACGACACTGTGGGTTAAAGGGTTAAAGACCTATTTTGTGTGTGTGTGTGTGTGTGTGTGTGTGTGTTGTTCACTGCTTTTAACATAATTGGACATAACTGAGAGTGATAATATTGGTTTGAGTAAATTTCTCACATTTCTGTATGGGTGCATGTTTGTGTTTGTGCGTGTGTGTGTGTGTGTGTTTGTGAGAAGCTGTTTGATTTAGACTGTTTGTTTGTGAGTCAGTGAGTGACGCCTGGCCTGTGTGTTTGGCAGCTGTCACCTTCTCCATGAGCTGGCGGAGCTGTCTGCTGCGCGGGTCTCGGTTACACATGTTCTGGGCTGGAGCCACCACTGTGCAGAGACACTTCCCGTCTGCGTCCTGCGCCGAGCTGTAGATCTGCCAGCCCTCCTCCGGGCTCGGGAACGCGGCCTGCAGGGAGAGGACACAAAAAGAGCTTTCAAATTCTCAGATTGCTAAGAGCTTTTATCTTTCTTGTCCGGTCTGATTTTCTTGCATTGACTTTGTTAGTGACCCATATCAGTCATTAGCAGGGGCGCATCACAATTAGAACCAGGCTTTCTGTCCAGAGAAAAACTCAATCAGTAATACAGGATTCCATAGGGCCAAGGGTGACGTTTCTTTAACACAAAACAGATCCCATCCATTGGAGATCATGGGTTTGCATTGGCTGTCCTACACAGTTCCTTATGGCCCTCCTGCACTGAACAGCCAGAGATTTGAATATAAATTTCCAATTGTGACATGCACTCTCGAAGAACAGAACTAACGCTACGTGTTTTCTAGACAGACTATTTAAAGCACTACACACGCGCGATTTCACACACGTGAAACACCTCCCCGCCTCCCCCTAGACATCGCGGTACACCATAATTCGCACACTGGTTACCTGTGCCACCCTAAAAACACAATGCCCCGCT
>JBBMFX010000134.1:2220417-2230750 GCA_037832545.1 Rhabdalestes septentrionalis | reverse complement strand
CACTCCTGCTGCTCTTGGTTCATCTTCATTTGTTTTGTGTATGTGTGTATGTTTGTGTGTGTGTGTGTGTGTGTGTGGACAAAGCACTATATGCCACTGTATGTGCATACATGTCCAGTCAGAATTTTGCTAAAGCTAAACACATCAGTTAACAACCTCTGTGGAGAATGAACTTAATTGTTGTATTATCTTGTTTTTGTGCACAATTCATATTTATTTAATTCACATGTAAATACAACTGTTGGACAGGCAACATTTTATGGGTTCTTTTTCATCCCATTTGTTAAATTCACCAATTAAACTAGGTTTTACTAAATTAAACCGCAGAGAAACGCCCCCACCCACAGGGTAATGGGAACACTGGTACATATTACTTTTCAAGTCGTTCCTCCACCTTGAACATCTAGCCACTTTCCTAAATAACACCACTCATCTGATTCCTTTTTTAAAAAATGAAATAACTTGGTACTGTCAATACATAATATGTACGATATGTTTTCTGATAGTTCTTTATCATGTCAGATTATTTTTTACAGATGAAACGTTACAGGCTCTTTATATACATACATATACCCTTCCTCCCTCAGTGCCAGAAGGTGGCAGTAAAATCTCTTCGCCATCTGCCATTAAACATCTTTATTTCATTCCACACATTATAAATGTATAAATCCATACAGCCACTTTCCAAAAGCTTTGTGTAGACCTGTATATCTAGTAGATGTGTAGCGATACTATGCATGCGATGCTGTAATTGCTGGGCGAGAACTCCCTGCCCTGAAAGCGACCCTACTTATTACCGCAGGCTTGCCACATGCCGGGCCCTTTTGAGAGATGTAGTGGAGACAATGCATCGGTTTGTTCCTGTCACTCACTTCCCATATAGCCTTGTTCGGAGCCGTCTCGGGGCGATCTACACTGATATCGGCCCCAATGCTGCGATCGATCCTCAGCAAGTCGAGGAGAAAAATGTGTCTGACAAGTGCAAGCTACTCCTCCTCTCCATCTCTGAGCATCTCCCTGTCTCTCACTCCGCCAGGCTCCTCACTGCTCTTTGTGGTGTCTCTGCTCTCCTGTACTCTCACACCCACTCTTCCTGATCATCAGTCCTCAGTCTCTTTCATTTTCTTTTTAAATTATTTATTCCCAGGACCCTTTCTATTGCAGACACAGCTTTCCATAGATGCAGGTCCAGAACCTTAACGAGCCACAACGACATGTAGGACTTACTAAGAGCATGAAGAAGAAATACAGAGAGGAACCAAAGATCTGAAGGAAACACAGCCTGAGGCTATGTTTACATTACTTGGTCGAAATAGCACACATCAAAAGTTCATTTTTCATAATACGCTAACAATGCTAATGTGGTTGATGGAAGAAAGCTGCTGTGGAGCTATAGATAGAACAGTCTCAGCCAATCTTTCTGATGCCACTATGAAAGCAAAGGCCCCTTAATTTTACCCCTTAAATCTACCTTAATTTTGACCTTAATTTCCTACACAAAATTAAGGTGTGAAGCTACTGAATTTTCCTCTTTTCTTTTTTTTAAATCAGCCCCTTAAGTAACAGAACCTCCTGGATTCATGCCTTAAATTGAACACAAGGGGTGTCACGCACATGCATTAAATCTAATCTAAGGCAAAACTAAGAGGTTGGTTGCACAAATGTAATGACCATTTAATCCAAATTAAAGGGTTTGGTGTATTTTTCAGAAGCAAATTAAGGCAGGTTAAACACATTTTAAATACACTGTGTGGCCTCACAGTACACTTCTTCCCTTTACGAGGGCCAGGTGAGCTACGCTAAGGGAAACACAAGGATTCTGTCAAACATGGGCTCTCAGGTAGAGGTAAAGTTTCAGCTCAAACTGGTGATGGTTATGTTTATGTTATGACTGATTATGCCTTTTTTCGTTAAAATAAAAGCTTCGCTGGGTACTTGTGTGTTCTTATTCCTCCCAGCCTGTGGGAGTCGGCCTTTCGCTCGGCTACAAGCCACAATTCATCTTTACCATTGTTAGCACTGCTGAGTGCTCTTTATCCATTGTATGAAAACCTATGGTTAATTGAAGGGCCCCATTTCATTCCAAAAGTGTTTTGGGGAATGGCTGGCAAGAGATAAAATACATCTCTATTTGTCTCCGACCACCTGAGCTGAGTTTTGTTTCACATTACTGGGTCATGATGTGACAAAGACTGGTATTGTCACCACAAAAGCACAAAATGTCTTCTTACATCTGAGTAACTTAGACATGAGGAAGATCAAATGTGTGCCTGAATCGTACACATGTGACCTTAATGAGAACTTCAGGATTGTAGTTCACATTATGCCATTTTACCACATCAACTTCAAGATTCAATTCAATTCAGTTTTATTTATACAACACTTTTAACAACCAATGCTGTCATAAAGCAACTTTACATAAACCAGGTCTGAGAGAGAGTAAGAGAGAGAGAGAGAAAGTCAGAAAGAGAGACAAAGAGAAAGAGAGAGAGAGAGAGAGAGAGAGAAAATATAAAAGTGATGTCCCTAAGGAGGCAACAAACAGTGAGTCCTTCGTGTACAGACTTAATCACTGCAGATGCTAAATGTTTTTGTTTTCCAGCAAACACTCAGCATTCAGCTTTTTTTATTCATATCATGCACTACTGAAAGCTTATCGTCTCTAGGATGGTTTAATGTTGCTAGTTTGTTCAGATGTGATTTCTGATGTACGTGGATCATTTATATTACATTAAGGAAGGTTATCATTTTACTAAAATGTATACCAACAGTTGATCCTATTATTCATCCTGCTCTCCATACTTTGGTACAAAAATAAAGATGTGAAAAGATCCAGCCATTGTTTTATTATGACTTTGTCTATGAAATTAAGAAATAAGCTAAATTGCGTCCTAGATTCCTGTGAATATACTGTGGGAGGAGTGATTACTACAAATGTCTGGTCAACAACTGTGGTGCTAATGTGCAGAGCATCCCTCTCATCCCTCCCACTGATAGAATCAACCATTTGAAAATGCCAGCTACGTTAGGATGCATTAATGTTGCATAAATGCTGATAGCAGCACTGTTTATCCTGGATCTTATAAATGTTTCGCTATTGACCAGTCAAGAACTGGTACCAGTTTAGGACTGATTCCCCATACCCATACCTATAAGACATTACATTAAAAAAAAAACTATTGTGTTCAACATAAAGGTAAAGAATTGCCCAGAAAAAAAAAAAGATTAGAATTTTATGCATAGATCAGACATAACTAATTCATAGTCATAGAAAAGGAGAATGGGATGCAGGCCTGGAAATCATGACTCATTACAAGAAAACCACCCCAATACCTGTACCGTCTCACCTCCTCAAATGTTTGGGTCTACATAGCTTCTTGATACAAATGAGCTTGTTTGCTCTGCTTTGAAAACCCAAAACTGGGCTTGAGGTCTTATATCTCTTATATCTCAAAAGATCTCAACTTTCCTCTTCCTAAAACACGGTTTAGCTAAAGGATCCGTGGCCACATTGGCCTCTTCCTTTTCTCCGCGCTGAACTCTTTTCTGCCTGTTTTCCTCCTGGCGTGGCGGAGTGCTGACAGCCCTGTTTATGCCTCCCTGCTGCTTGGGAAGGGGAACAGGTGACGTTCAACTCCTACATCAGCTGAATCCTCTTCCTAGCATCTCGCAGCAGGTTGCAGCGCCTGACAATGCTATCGTTACTCACACTGCTGTGGGGTTCTGGTGCAATTTCATTTGCGTAATATCTTCTGTTCATATTCAGCAGTGTTAGCACCGTCTGCCTTGTTGTTAAAAGTCATTCTCTTTCGCACTTGTCTCTCTCAACTCCCACTCAGCTGAATCAGATTTCGAGCATTTCCTGCAGCAGGTCTTAATGGTTGACCATGCTAGAGTCACTCACACTGAGCTGTGTCAGATCTAACATTCACCATAATGATTAAGAGGCTTTCCAGCAGTTTGTTTATAAGAAAGCCTGACCCATAATGCTAATGAGGCTAACGGTGTGTGAAAGCTACTGCAACCCTGTTAGCAGAACAGACCTGCTCCTGTATCCCCAGATCCTATTCAGCAGTTTTAGCACAGAATGTTGTGTAAAGCCAAACTATTCCTGCCGTTTTCCCTCCCTCAGCTCCCACTTCGCCTGAACTTGCTTGCTAGCATCTCCACACGCAGCAGGTCTCATTTGCTGACTGTGAGTTGGATCCAAGATGGTTCAGCGAATACAAAAGCATGGTCAGCCATTGAGACTGTGAGTCTTCTAAGGAATAAACATAACACTAATGTAAATCAAACGCTGCAATGGAACACAATGAAAGCTGCTGTGGAACAATATTTTGGTTTTTGTTTAGCTTAGTTAGCACTGCTGAGAGTTGAAAGTCAATTAATTCTGTCCAGTACTTGAAATACCCGCTGGTAATCAGGGGCTTCCCCCTATTGAGATTACATTTGTTGTTGATGGGGTGTTAATCAGAACTGGATAAAATGAAACAAAATATTTGCCGTGGGGGGATTTAAAATTAATTGACAATCAAGAATCTTTTAACACTCATTTCTATGATTTTGCATTGCAGCTCAATTTAAAAGATTTTTGCTACATTCCCCCTTTAGTGCCACTGAGGCTCTCAGAAAGTCTCAAGTGTCAAACAGGTCTCAGGTCCCCTTTTTGAAGCATTAATGTTGTTTCTCTGACACCTCCCACTCTAGTTTGCACCCATGCTTGCTAGTATCCCCACAGAACAGGTTTCAGTGGTTGACCTTGGTCAGGATAAATGTCTCTGATACACAGAATACAAAGCTGATGTCTGGGGGTGCATAATATCTTCTGATCTTACTCAGCAGTTTTAGTATTGAGCGTATGTTGTTTAAAGCAAATAATTCCTAAAGTTTTCACTCTCTGAGCTCCCACTCCGTCTGAATTTGCAAGCATTCTAACACACCGCGGGTCTCAGTGCTATCAATACTCACTCAGAGCTGCTTTAGATCCAGAACTGTATATTAGATTAGCATATTTTTTCAGGAATTCATAAGACCCGCAATGCTAATGTGGCTGATGATGAATGAAAGCTGCTATGCTATTGTATTGTTTAGAACCAATTGTTCTTTCTCTTATCCCCCCTTCCTCACCTCCCTTTTCTGCTGAGTTTTCATGCTAGCATCTGGGAGCACAGCCGGTTTTGGTGCCTGACCGTGCTGTTGTACTTGCTCGGGTTGAACCGTCCGTGAGCCAAAACACACCAGGCTGTTTTAGTACACTGAACACATGGGCCACAACACTAATAACGTGGCTAACAATGAACCTCCTAGCACAATCTGGGTTGCGTAATGTCTTCTGTCCGCATTCAGCCGTGTTAGCACTGCTGGCTACGTTTAAAGCCGATCATTCCCACAGCTCCCTTTCTCACAGGATTTCCTCTTTCAAGCCCCTGCCAGACCCCTTTCGCATCTCTGCAACACATTTACAGCTGCAGATGCCACAGAGGACCGGGTTCACAATGAGAGCAAAGCACCATCACAGAGAAGTGTCAGCTTGTATCACAGTCTCCTCACTCATCCTATCGTAGCCTCTCTCGCTATCTCTCACATGCACTGGCACACACACACACACACACACACACACCAGCTTGCTCTCCCAGTTGCTCCTCTCTCAATCTCTGTCCCTTGTATTGCCTACAGTAACAAGACAGATCCCCATGCCATTGTTTGGCCATTGTCATGCTGGTATTGATTTAGCGATATGGGCCTAATTAAACCTGATCTGGAAGGAGTGTCAGACCCATTCAGGGGAAGAAAATCAAAGCGATACAGCGATAGGGGTCTAATTATTCCTCCGTTCTTCATTAGGATGGGTATGATAATAACCCTGCAGGCATCCTCTCTCTCTCTCTCTTTCTCTCTCTCTCTCTCTCTCTCTCTCTCTCTCTTTCTCATCCTTTGCTATTCAGATATTCCACCGATTGTCCAACTTGCACTGTCCTACCCTGCACTCAAGAGTCCTGCATACTTTACCTAGACTGAGTGTGTCTGACATGCACACATCAGATATGTCAGAAGCACGCCTTACATGTCAATTAGGGCCACACATTAATCATTTTTAATAGATAGACCTCATATCGCTGATGTCATCATTCTCTCATGTCACAAGCATGACATCTAAGTTGAAGATTAATTGCCATGTATGTAATTGTAATGCTTTAATTGTCTTTTTTATGCAATTAGTGTCTAAATTGGCCGATTAGAGATATAGGATCAAATGATGCTGCACTGTTATGGATATGCTGATGTATAGCCATTCTGAGAATATTCAGATATGAGCAAAAAAACTGTACAAACTGTACAAAAGTATACATGCGTGATGGAGATAAGATAAAAGTCTCAGTGAATGGGTTTCTTGTGTATTTTATTCTTTCATAAATTTGCTGGGAACACAAATCTGCTGATCTCAAATCAATCACTCATGTATTCATTATGAGAGGCCATAGACATCACAGAAGTCCACAACAGTGGTAGGCAGTACAACAGCCAGTTTTGTCACAACCTTTATCCCTTTAAACCTCAATGCCCCAAATACACACACTACATACAAACAGAACACATTAAGGTTGGCCCATTTACCGAACAGCTGAGTCGGGGATGTTTCCAACATGTTTTAGTGAAATGAAAATGCAGCATTCAATCGATCACCTCCTGTTGTGAGTGGCAGTCTGAGGCAGCCCAGTTTAACCATAAGAGAACAATATGGAGGTCTGTTAGGGACAGATTTTAAGAACATCCTGACCAACCGCAGCTCCAGATGCGTGTTTCTCTGAGTGTTATGATAAATCACATGAACCAACAAAATTACAGGCCCTTTCCTAAAAAAATTTAATATCGTGGAAAAGTTTACTATTTTCATAATTACATTAAAAATATTAAACGTTCATAGATCATAAATTCAGGGCCCACAACTTAAACAATTTCAAGTACTTAGTTGTTTATTTGTACATAATTTGGACTTCCAACTCATAAAACCCATGAAAACACGAATTCAAAACATTAGAATACTGTGAACACCCCAAATTTTACAGAGCATGAATGTTTTAAACTGAGAGTCAAACAGGGAAGATTCAAGAATCTGGCATATATCCAGAAAGAGTGGAATGAGGGAGGAGTCCTTAGTACATTTTGAACGTAATTATGGAAATTTTTCCATGATATTCAAATTTTTTGGAAAGGGTCTGTAGATTATTTGTGTCACTCCCAGCTTTAAGCAGTGCCATACTATTGATTCTTCAGTGCATTTAATAGGTTTCAAGGTGTATCAGAATCACAATGCATTCGTATACAAATGTTAGTACACCCCTGGTCAATTTGTATTTGGTTGAAAGCATGTATACACGTTCTACAGAGAACACACTTAAATACGGTATTTCTTTCATCTATAACCTTTCTATTTTTCAGTTTACATTGCTGGGACTGGGTTTTACACATTTAAGAGATATCAACGTTATTTGTCCCTGAAACTGCACAAAGTCAATATATGAAACAGAACCTTGGACTAGGCACATTTAGTTTTTTTTAGAATACATATTAATTTAGCAAATAAGCAGTAAACATAAATTAAAATATGCAAATAAAAAATCTAACAAAACCATGGCCAAGGTTTTGTTTACAACTGTATCTAGCAGTATAATCAGAATATCCATAATGCCAAATCCCAAATATGCTGCAAAATAAATATTCCCAGTGCCTTGCCCCATACCTGCAGTCAGCTTTGTGCAAACAAATTGCCGCTAGTCTTGCTAATGACCACGTAAATACACAAACACAGTTCCCTCATTTCACCCAGCATGGCCTTGACCCACTAATGACATTCCTGAATTCTTTATGCTCATCTGCGCAGGGAGAAGAAGCAGATGTGCGTGTGCGTGACTGTGTGCGTTTGTGTGTGTGTGTTTGTGTGTCTGTGTGTGTACAGAAGCTTCCTCTGTGGGCCTTTTAGATAGTGTCTAAGAAGCAGGTAGCATTCCTAGTAAAAATGCAAGCAGCTTGTTATCTAGGAGAATATCAGTGGATGCCTGACGGAGCACCTATTTGCCTTTAAAACGACATTTCCCACAGAGAGCGCCCCGGCGGAGGCGCTTGATATGCACCGCAGTGTGGCTCTTCACACTTCTCTCTCAGCCTCCTGTTTTTGAACACCACCCAGAGAGAGAGAGAGAGGGGGAGAGGGGGAGGGAAAGAGGGACTGAGAGAGGGAGAGAGAGAGAGAGAGAGGGACTGAGAGGGAGGGAATGAGAGAGAGCAAGAAGGAGGGAGAGAGAGATAGAGAGAGAGAGATTCATCAATGACCCGTCTGAGTGCCTGCCTGTGACAGCCCCCAAAGCTTTCTCTCTCTCCCACACTCACAACACGTCGATAATAAAGTCTTCTCTTTCTTTCTACACTTCTCCTTCTGCTCTCTATCTTTTTCTCGACACGGTTCTCTCTCTCTCGCTCTCTTTCTCCCTCTCTCTGTTCTTTTCTCACTCTCTGTACTGTAATGAATACACTGAGTTACCATTTCTGCAGGAGAGGTAGCACAGTCTTCTCACTCGAGGCTAGTGAGGGGAAAAATATCCTGCAGAAAATATGAAACTGAGAGACAGAGAGGGAAAAAAAATCAAAGGAGAGGGGAAAAAAGGGAGCGACAGGAAGGGTGTGGGGTGGGGGTTGTCCATCTTCTGATGGACCCCATCGCCTCAACATGCACTTTTGATTTGATGCGTGCCAGAATAGCGTATGTGCCTCATTTAGCACCGTCTCCTACCTCAGTCAACAGATGGCCACATTTATTCCAAATGGGCCACATAATGCAGCCCGACACAAGAAAGAGATTGTCAAAAAGGCCGTTAGTTTAAAGGCTAATGTGCCAATATCACCCTCTGATTGTTGCATTTGGGCTGTCAGTGCTGCAAATTTGGCCTAAAGGACACCTTCCCACCAACCCCAATTCCAGTCGATCAGCCAAGACCCGGCGCCTGACATGGTGCACTGGAGCTGCCTAGCTAATGTAGCCAAAAAGTACGGGAGGTTTATAGCCACCAGTTACCACTGCACTAACTCCCTGCTTAAGTTATCACAGATTTGTCTCAAACTGCATAGATGTATTAAATATACTTCATGATAGATCATTTTAATCATATATATAATTGAGATATGTTATTTTTTACAACCTATATTTACAAAATGCTAAAAATTAAAAAAGCTAAATAATAATGGAAATACAACATGGTTTCTCACTCTAAATGATGTTCCATTTTCTATAAAACGGAGAGAAAACTGCACTGCCTAGTAGTGATGTGTATTTATTGATAACGGTATGGATGCTTATACCGCTTATTCATACCGATATGTCACGGTACTCTCGCTGACACGTTATATCATTATGATTTTTTTTGAAAAATCAAAATCCAAGTTTCCTGTAGGTTTGATGTGGGAGGAGCACTTGCTACAACTGTCTGGTCAACAAATGTGTGGTAGTGATTTGCAGAGCACTGATAGCCGGCTAAGCTAGAATGCATTAATGTAGCACCATTTTACTAGGAGATATCTATACTTCACATACTACTTTAGTACCTGTTCTTTACTAACTGCCCAGTTTGTCACATCTGTAATTCATACAGTGTTAAAAAGCACATAAACAAGTAACATCTCAGTTTGAGACCAAATTTTGATGACTGGACCTTGCAAAATTTTTCTAGTGGTTATAAGTTTTCATTACAAATCAACACTTGCCTCATAGCTCCACCAGACGCCAAACGCGTCCCCGCTGATTGACTGCGTTCGTTGTAAGGGGAAATCTGTGGGCGTTTAATATTTAAGCAGTGTAACAGTTTCAGAAGGGACTGTGAGCAAGCGTGGTATGAATTTTGCAGCGAATCATTTGAAACGAAGTCGCTAAAGACAGCCACATTGCTAAATCAACGGCGAATGCGACACGGTCCCCGAACGCCAGTTTGCTGTGATGAGGAGCGAGACCGCCCGCTGTACGTTACACTTTGGAGGAGAAGTGCTGAAACAGTGCAGACGTTATTGTGTGCCTTCCAGCAAAAAGGAGTTTTCTACCCCAGCCAGGGGCCCAGGGCTTTGGGCGCAACTGCCATATTTATATTCCAATCTTCTCCGCAGAAAACCCACATTGCCGAGCTCATAAAAGATTCATCGAGCAGAGGAAAGCAAGGTTGCGCACGAAACCGGTCAGCAGGCGGTTACTGCAACACAGCAGAATCAGACAAAGACTAGGCAGCCATGTGGGCTCACCATCCCCCCCCGACCCCCCCGACCCCCCCCCCCCCCCTCACATGGCATAAAG
>JBBMFX010000134.1:2175478-2195225 GCA_037832545.1 Rhabdalestes septentrionalis | reverse complement strand
TATGTGTGTGAATGTGTGTGTGTGTGTGTGTGTGTGAATGTGTGTGTGTATGTGTGTGTGTGTGTGTGTGTGTGTACGTGTGTGTTTGTAACCCACCTGGAGCCCCTTCTCCCCTGGGGGTCCCTCTCTTCCTGGATGACCCTGTGAGTGGAGCAGAATGACCAGGTGTTACTCTGACAGCAAGCTGATTAGGACACATTCTGTTCCTCTAGAAAAGCTAATGAGCAAAAACAAAAGGCCTGGCCTTGTCCAACAAATGCTCTCCTTCCAGCAATCTGTGCTGCTGTGGCACCGGAAGTGCTCCAAACATAAGGCCGTAATTAAATTTGGCGTTCTGGATCAGTGGACACGCTCCACGCCGCTCCCTGTTGGATGAAAGACGTCAGTGCAACAGAGGGTGACAGGATAAATGTACTTACTGGAGGACCATCTATCCCGGGAAGCCCCTGCATTCCAGACTTCCCCTGAGGACCCTGTTTGGAGAGAGAACATCTGATGTTTTCTTTATTTGCAGAGACATCACAGTGAGAAGTCTCTAATATGGAAGCTGGTGTCCATCTGTAACCACTGGTTTTAAAAAGCTGTATTCAGGGACGCACAAATCTATGCAAGATTAAATCTGTATAAGGAATTGCTTTTGATTTGCCTGATGTTTCACTGCATGATGACACAATAACTGTGCTCTAGAAGTGGAATGATATATTAATGAATTATGTGTTAGGCAATTATGGAAATTTAGTTACTATACAAAAATGTCTTCATTTAATTCAATTCACGGCATTAACCAACGCAATATTTCAGCGCGATTCCAGATGGAGTCGTCTCCAGTTTCGACATTTGATCAATATTCATGTGTCTGACCTTGGCAGGTATCCATCCACCCATTATCATATCCTTAACCATGATACCCGGTGTGTGTGTATGTGTGTGTGTGTATGCTGTGGACAGGGCTAAACACAAATTTTAGATTCCAGCGCATCTTATCTGGGTTACTAGTGCTATTTCCACTCAAACATTATCCCAGTCTGAGCAAATATAAAACAGCTTCGCCTTTGTAATTACATTGAGTCTATATGTAAAACTAAAATGTTTCAGGATTAGTATGATTCTATTTACCTTAACCTAACAGCTTGGCTGTGTTAACATCTTTTATATATATTAATGTTTGTTGCTTCTGTGTGCATAAACATAAATGAACAGCAATATAACCATTCAGAACATATTACTGACTTCACCAGCTGTTATCTTTTCTGTTGCATTTCTAGGCAAAACGTCAGTATCATCAGGGCTGCCAGAACACTGATCAAATTGTCATATCACAAAATAGAGAAAACGTGAATTTTCCTCAAGCGGAAATTTGAAGGAGTACGGGTCCTGTTTAAGTGTACGAAGCACTAAACAAGCTAACAAAACATTGTTAACCTTCTTTTTAAAAATGTAGCAATAACACTTCATGTAGCCTTTTCAGCAGGTAGCACTGGTGCTTTAAAACGGGCAAATTAAACTACATTTTGTTTAATGAAAGTATAATTACACACTACTGAGAAAGATTCATCTCAATATTTTGAACAAAAAAAATGAAAAACTGAAAGAATATAAACATTTTCAATCAGAATATTATAGTGAAATATATAGGATTAATTTTCTCAAAAAACCTTACAGGATTGTGTTTCGTACCTATAAGTGAAACTAAATGTACCTAATTGAGTTTAGTCTCAATATGCACAACAGGCAGTGCGGGACTCTCTGAATGTAAAACATTTTTGGTCTGATTAAATTTCTTTCGCAGATAAAGTTGCTTCTGACTTTATGTTTGGCCCTAAACTTAACAAATTTCCTACTTTGTCTCTGTTGAGCTCTACCTTCGATCAGAATTCCAAAACTCACACTCATTTTGTTCCACCCTGGCAAAACTACACTGTCGCCCACATATAGCTTAATATTTCCTATGCTTGGTCCCAGACCTTCTTGTCATGAGCTCACATCTGCAGTACTAAATTTCACCTGGCATGGTGGACAAGGAGATAATGCAAGAAATGTATACATTAAGTTATGGATTTACCTTTAAGTACTTATAGTGATATGTAGGCGATTTACTTCTGTACTGGCAAAAGTGAAATATCATCCATTCCTTGCTAAATTGCCCACCGCTTCCTAACAGCCTGCACCAGGTAAACACATGCTCTAAACAGGGTTTGGGAGTTGATGGCAGCACTACGGACTGTGTGCCGCTGGCTTTGAGCGTGTACTCTCATTATTGACTATCTGTCAGGACACTGCAGGAAGTCTGTGAGCGCACACTCTCCACTCAGTGCTGCTCTCCTGAGGCCATGCTGACAAAGGGCAAAGTTCAAACCTTTCACATTTATAGGAACACAGAGAGGCGCGTGCTTTTTCCCAGTGTACCTTTTCTCCAGGCAGGCCAATAGGACCCTGAGGACCGGGGAAGCCCTGGGAGGAAAGGCACAAAGTGTTGACAGGTTTAAGAGTGCTGGTAATGCTTGTGTGGATTTATAAGGTCGGTATGACGTTGAAGATGGATGTACCTGCAAGCCCGGATTTCCCTGCTGCCCTGGAGGTCCCGGCTCTCCTGCCAGTCCCTTTGAATGGGGGAAATAATGGAGTTATTAATGGAGTCAAACCAATTAAACCCCTCGGGTCCATAGGTGGACGCATACCTACATTCTTCACCCTCATAGCTACAGAACATAGTAGGTTTATATGAGTAAATGAGCATGGTAAGAGGGTACTTTAAGATCCAGTACGACACAGAACCAACAATTTTCAATAGAACTAAATAGAACTAAATAGAAATAAAACTGTACATCAGTGCATCTACATATCAAAGCCACATTTGGTAGAACACTCCCACAGGTACCCACCAAGCTGCCTTTGGGCCCTTGAACTCCATCCACACCTACAATGCCCTACGAGAAATGAGAAAAGGTTCAGCAAGCTCAGGACCGAACTAGGCAGGAAAGCTACATCTGTTTAAAATGAGATGTTAATCCAGCCTATTTGAGTTTCTGTCCATCAGGGGAGAAATAGCAGCAACTCTGAAAGCTGTATCATTAGCGAGCACTTGCACAGAGAATAGACTCAACCCCCTGCCGTTAGCAGAGGTTTTGAAAAAAAGATTAGTTTAACTGGCTCTGAGCCATGGCCGCTCAGAAGCTCCACCTGTTGGACAAGAACACAGCAGGCTGCTTTCAACTGAATGAGAATGATCCACCTACTCATAAATCTTCCACACTATCAAAAATAACTGATGGGTTAATAACAAGCAATCAATTTGTGCCTCTCCCATTAGATACTGCCGTCTCCATCTGCTTGTTTTGTCGACATGGGTTTCACTGCTGTATGACATACGGCATGTGAGAATTGATCTGGGTGGGAATCGATGGCGTGTTGACTTACAGGCTGTCCGGGTGGTCCGGGCGGCCCTCTTGGCCCCACCAGTCCCCTGACGCCCTGGAAATGACCAGACAGGGAGCACACAAGAAGATCAATGGATGGGATTAGGATCAGATGTGACAGGATTGCTATGGCACGTGTTCATGTCCTACGTGTCCCTTGTGCAAATATACAGGTGTGTATAATTGCATTTGTGTGCTCATTCATTTGCCTCTAAGTGTGTACTTGTGAATGCGTGGTTGCACACTCATGCTCGGTTGTGTATGTATCCGTGTGTGTGTGTGTGTGTGTGTGTGTGTGTGTTCGTGTGTGTGCGTATGTGTGTGTGTGTGTGTTTTTTGTGTTTTTTGTTTTTGTCAGCTTCAGGCTTTGTACGGCAGCCAAGCCACCTGTTCCAGAGCCACATCTGTGATCTCCGGGGAGGTGATTGATATGGAAATATAATCATACAGGCCAGGATTTCATCTCCCCCCCCTTCGCCAATCTCCTGGCCCATCTATCTCTATCCCCTCATTTATCTCCGCTGCATCTCTCCCTCTGGTGGCCTGCCGCCGTGCACGGCCCGTTCCGGCTCTCGCTATTAGAGCTCCCTCCTGCTAGCTTGTAGCTCTCTCTCTCTTGCCTTGGACAGGTGAGATGCATTTAAAGAGGCAGGGGTGCTTCCTGTGCGCCCCAGCTCACCTGCAGAGTCCCAAATGGAGTCAGAGCCACAGCTAATCAGCCTTCGGACCAGGAGGGTAGAGGAGAGTGGTTGAGGCAGGCAAGAGAATTGGGCTGTGTTGAAGGAAACCCTGATGTCAAGGTGGTAATTTGACGAGGCCGATTTTCACATTCTGATTAGAAAACCACTATTCCTCTCTAAGAGGTTGTTTGTTCTAGGAAGACACTGACGCAACACATCACACAAACATACAGCAACATTAAGCCGAATAAACCGAATGTGTCACCCATGAACGATTAAGAGAATTGGTCTTTGTCCCCTTTAAATCTGCGGTCACATTAGTAATGCTTGGTGGCCCACATTGGTCATAGTAACAGATTAGTGTGACTATTGTGTTTTTCATCACTACTTGTTCAACAGTTTATTCGGACAGTACAATTCGGACACTACAAACTCATGTGAGTAAAACTAACCCCTCGATGAATGTGTGACATATTCATGTTTTCTGTCTGTGAGACTAAATAAATTATACACTTTCTTTTTAGTTAGATCACATTATACATTACATAAATGTATAATACATTACAAAAAATTTTGGAGTCAACCTTAATTTAAGTGGCTGAACATCTTTCGACATTAAAAATGAATTTTTTTATTGTGCAAATTCTCAGGTGACTATAAAAACTGTTTAGATGCTGTTTGTTTTACATTAATAAAACTACAAATACCAAAGACAAATAACATTCTACAGTAAATAGGGATGTTATGTTCAGTATCGCAGCATGTTCTTGTGGAAATCCAGTATTACTTGTAACTTCCATCAGAAACCTGGTTTGGCTACAACTAAAACTATTACAGGTGTGTTAGTGTTCGTGCATGACTCACAGGTTCACCTGGTTGTCCTCTTGGTCCAACAGGTCCATCTGTACCCTAAAATAGAACACATCAGCTTTCAATTCCCTCATCACAGTCACACGTGGTCCTCCAGCATACACAGAAAACAACAGTGCAGTGAATCAACACTGGGAGCATATGGATATCAGCATAGCTGTTGTCTTTCAGATTAAATTGTACTGACATACACTACCAGTCACAAGTTTGGACTTTTATTTTACGATTTCCTTTTTCATTATTGGCTATTTATATCGAAAACATTACCTATTGCTCTGATGACAGATTTGCACACTCAATCAGATTCATGAGGAATCCTGGAATGGTGTTTAATTAAAAGGAGTTTCTTCATCAGGAGTTCATTTGTGGAGTTTCTTCCACCTTAATGTGTTTGGATCATCAGTAGTGACGGTCGGGTCGGTACACAGTTAGTGATCCAGTTCAACTACAGTTCTACTGCACTTTATGGCAAGAAACATTTACCCAAATACAAAACAACAGTCCATCAATACCTTATTACAGAACATATTCTGGTTTGTCTAATACTTTTTGTTTACTGCATAATTCCATGTGTTGATTCATCATTTATTTAGTTTTCGATAACAATCTACAATGTAGAAAATAACAAAGACAAAGAAAAACATTGAATGAGAAAGTGTGTCCAAACTTTTGACTAGTAGTATAGCTTATTTCATCCATGCATACTCACCAACATTAAACCACATTTAATCTTATCATTTAAAAGTACATCACGTTTCTATAGTATTTCAAACTGCATCACAAGGGTCCAGTGTGTAAGTGTCGTCTCAGACACTGCCCTGGTTAATAGTCTGCAACTACATTAGCACCTCTTTGCTCATTACAATACAAACATATTATTAATGTGCAATTTTTCACTCCAATAATTGAATAAACCTGCAGTTTAAGAAGTCCCTTCTCATTAAGAGCTCTCAGTTTATCCTGTATGTTGCTGTCCATGTAGTGCCCGTATGTTGTAAAATTCATCCTAATATACAGAAAGTTTACACTTCCTTTCAACATGTTTTGTAGGCCTTCCAAGTGAAAATAAGTACAGATCTTTTCCAGAGAATTAAATATGGCATTTTAACTGTTTTTAAACACAGTTTCTATTCATTTGCAAAGTTTAACACACTGGTAAATAATAAAAACAACTTAATATCATGTGATATAACTTTTGTGCTGCTTTATTTTTTTCTCCAACATTAAATAAACATTAGCCACATATTAAAATGGGCAGATGTGTGTTCTGTGTACGTATTTTCACATCGAGCATATTTGATCAATTATTTTACACAACTCTGCATAAAATGAAAATGTATGCATCGAATTTACTTGATTTAAATGTATGCATCATCCCAACCTGTTTGTAGCCATTTAATCATTATGGATGACTTCAATATGATCTGAATATACATCAGTTATGCTGGTCATGCATTTCACCAGACCAATCAACACAGCATGATGTTTGACATTTGTAAATTCTCACCACAGTAGTGATAATATTTGTCATAATTAAAATTCACTTATCCTAAATTGCTGGATTACTTATTGGAGATGGGTCATGGTTTTTAAATATTCAAATATACAGCTGGTAATAAAAGCTGTTTGCCAGCAGCTATTAAACAGCATAAGAAGACGAGAGATGTGTTTCTCCCAAACATCACTAAAATGCCTGTGAACGGGTTTTTCTCACTCTCTGCCTTTGCATGAGAAAGAAGAACAAGGATGAGAAAATACTCTCTCTATCTCTCTCTCTCTCTATCTCTCTCTCTCTCTCTCTCTCTCTCTCTCTTTTTGCACTTTCAGAAGGTGACTAGTTCTTAGTGATTATTGAGCAATGTAGAATTTTTGCTTGCAATGCCAATCATTTTTAATACATATTTGTTATTTTTTTTAAAAGACAGCCATTGGCACTGTAGGAGGCATTGGACTTGGGGTGGGGGTAGGATGGGGGTTGTTGGTGGCATGGCACTTACCTTGAAAAGCTCTGGTGTACATCATTTCCACAGGAAGAAAATAATTACATCAACACAGTAGACTCATCTTTTATTCATGTGGAAATGACAGTCACGTCACTTCAAGTCAATAGACTGCTTTTTGTCTATGTGTGCAGTTTGCACTCCATCTGTCTATCACGGTTAACTAAACTAAATAATGCACTACTTCAAGGATTCTGCCTGTAAATCACAGATGCACACCGTATGACGGTGTAGAGCATGCATGCAGGGATATTCTTATTTGGTAACACTCATGAAAGCTTTGATCAGTGCCAAACGCCACAGAATACATTTAGCAACTTTGCATAATGAGATCTAGTGTGCTTGCTGTTACTCATGTTCCTTTTCACGCGATTGCGGCAGGTACACCTGGGACCGCATGATCTCATTAATGGAAAAACTAAATAATCCATTAGGCCTTTGCTGAAATTATGCATTACCGCTTTTAACCCTATCCTATCCGGTGTGTCATCGGTCTTTGCGCTTGCCCAGTGGGCTGCATTGCTTTTCTTTTTAGGATTAGGGTTAGGGTTAGGAGAGCAGTCATGCTCTGAATTAAACTGTGCTGTAAAATCACCACAGCTTTCAGAATCCCAGTTCGGGATCACAATGTCAAGGCTGAGAAACTTCTAGCAGCAAGCATTTGTCTTCTCTGCACACCCATGAGTGTTTCAGAGACAGAGCTAGTTGCTGAAGCAGAAACAATTGTCCTATATAGCACGTTATGTTGGAACAGGTTATTCTATTTAAAAAGCAATAGGATGCAAGTTATCTTTCTTGTCATTGTAAAAGTACAATAAAATGTCCTATTGTACATCAATAAACAATTTTATTCTAAATAGCATTTCGAGAAATAGGTAAGAGCCTGTACACATATGAAAACAAACACCAGGGGTAAACACTAAACACTTTACTGGCTGCACAAGAAATAAACAAATTCAGAAGTGAGTTTGAAGTTATAGTCAGTCATACGTCAATTTATTAAAATCAAGCTTTTTTCACACAAATGAAACACTTTGACTGTGTTTGATTTCTCCTGCCTGTACGCCACCATACCTTTCCCTGCATGGGCTATTTGTTCTCCACCACTGGAGTTTGACCACTGTAACTGCAAAAGTTGCATATGCATGTTCATATTAGACATAATATTTTATGTTCATGTTTCTACCATTGCACAAAAGGAGCTCCAAGCTGCCCTTATTTTTGGATGCAGCGTGTTTCTAAGCGAGTGTTCTAGAAAATGCTAGAAAGCATCCATTGCTCCAGAAAATGCTTATTAACGTCCTATTCGTCATTCTTTAAATATAAAAAGAATCGCAATAATGGCATTGAGGCATCACATTATTCCAGGAGGAGTACATTAAAAGGCAGAAGAGATGGAGTCTTTCACTTTACCATTAAGACGGTATGAATGTAAGGTTTTATTCACCTTCTCTCCAGGCTCTCCGAGTGGACCTTGTGGGCCTGGTTTTCCTCGATCCCCCTAAGAAGACAAGTGTGAATGAATCCCACGCTAACAGATCATAAAGGGGAAAAGCATTTTCAGGGCATATATGAAAATAAGATCAAAGGGAGCGCTGAAGCAGTCTGGATGCTCGTGTATCTCTCTGCTAAACAGATGTGCTCGGCTGAGCTGGGGATGAGGGGTTTGATTAAGCAGCCGCGGTGTTCCCCACTCACTCTGTGTCCTTTGTTTCCTGGAAGCCCTGGTAGTCCATCAAAGCCCCTGTCACCCTGCGTGAAAGACAGAGATGCATGAGCAAGATGTATAGTGTGGGCAGCACAGCTCACAAACGAAAATACACATGGGCAAACATCCACACATACACACCATAGGCCATCAAAGAGAGTATATCTAGAATATATATGTTTTTTACTATATTTTATGTGAAATTATTAATAATAATAACAATAAGCACACTCCTTTATACATTACTATTTCCAGCTTTTCTTACGTACTTAGAATTAAATGTTAAATTACTTTTGTAACCTCACCTTTAGCTTTTGAAAGGCTATGCAAATAACCCGTGTTCTGATTGGTTCCTGTACTGTGTCCAAAAAACAGCATGAGCCAAAAGCTTCATCACTTCGGAGTGACTGAGCTACGCCATTGTAATACCGAATGCATGGTCATATGTAAATGTGTCACAGCCACAGGGTTTGCAGCTTTTTGTGCAAGAAATATGTTTAAAGAAGCAGGTTTTCAGGGTCTATAATTTTCCTGCCTTTTCTCCACAAACGTCTATTTATTACTTTATTTCACAACATAATTTGACTAAATAAGATAAGATAAGATAAAATAAGATCAACCTTTATTAGTCCCACAAGTGGGAAACTTGCTCTTTTATGGCAGAAAGTGGACAGTACAAAGTAAAGAGAACAATAGAGTAAAATAAAATATCAACAGTACAGTATAAAAGATACACCATATAGTAGAGATAAATGTTACATTATTTTTTCAAGCATTTTATGCTAAACTGTATCCTTTAAATAATAAACAGTTTCTGATCCTGTGCTTTTAAAACTGTCTCAGGACGGGAACATCCTTTCTAAATTCATGTGGATGTGTGGAGCTAAACTGCTGTATGCTGAGAAGGCACATGTATGTAAATGTGTTCATAACACAAGTAGTAAATGGTGCACTTTAAAAAGAGTGTTTACGTACTGCATCAAATTTCTTTTTCAATTAAAAAAGTAAAGAACATATGGTTTCATCTTATACGGGCCTTTAACTGACTTCTTTCTCCATGTCATTACTTTTCAATAATACCTGCACATGCTCACGCACACACACACACACAGGTTTGATTGGCGTCCTCTGAGGATCGCCTCCATCTGCTGTGGGTCTGTGGGTGGGAGACAGCGCTCCGAGTTCAGAGGACAGAAGAAGACCCAGCAGACTCTTCTGACAGACCTGCCACCGACGGCCTCATCTGCTCCGTCAGGGGATGATGGTTTATTTACTGATCCTGTCCACCAGCTGGAGTGGCCTGAATGCTTTCCATTCTCTGCTCCCTCAATACAACAATGCTCTGGGTAGCTAGAGGCTCATTTGACAAGTGAAAAGTATTAAGCTCCACTATAGTCAGTCTAGTGTTCCAACCTCAGTCAACACACACAAGCTAATATGTGCCTTACCTTACCACAAACTCAGACTGATCCACCAAGATTGATCAATACATGTATATAAACTATACAAACTAATAATGTGGCCTGTTCTCGCACATCGTTCAATACTCTTGTCTACATTCTTCCGGTCCCTTCTAACATTACCAGAAATTGTACTGTCAGTATTGACGTGCGTTTTTCTTTCCTGCTCTGTAGACTAAGTGGCATAGACTCAACAGAATCAGCTTTGAAAAATGTGTTTTTTTAATTTTCCATAAATTCCGGACTATAAGCCGCTCTTTTTTTCCCGAATTTTCCCAAATTTTGAACCCTGCGGCTAATAATACGGTACGGCTAATGCCTTTTTTTTTTCATGGTGTCAAAAACATGTTGCCTCGTAACCAGCCCCGGCGCCAGACACATTTGCGGACGGACCTTTGGGGATGCGACACATTTTATAGGCTCGTTTGTGTTGATATGTTTTATGCTAATCTGTGACGAGGCTCAAACTCCGGACCAATCCTGGAGCCTCGTATTCCCAGGGCGGGGCTAAGTGAATCCGAAGGCGAGCACGGCCCCCTAAGTCCCGCCCATGATGAAGATAAGGAGGATCAGTGGTCCCTGGCCCAGTGATTGAGAATCATGGTCCTAAACCACATCCACAAGTCTTAATGTAGAGTTGGACGTAGTTTGCTGGACATTCTGAGGACGTTCTACAGGAAATTATCTGAGTAAATACTGATGATTGAGTGTTTGTTAGCAATTTTCCTCCAAATCCATCCTTTAAAAGTAATAGAAGAACCTCACCTTTGCCCCTGTTTCTCCTGGAGCTCCTCGACCTCCATCCGCCCCCGAACGACCCTACGAGAAACATACAGTGCTGCTTTTCCAGGTTTCGATATATACTACTGCTTTTCTCATGCAATATTCATTAGAGACGAGATGGAGATATACAGGCATGTCTCAGTGCTCATTTACATCCCCTTAAACCATTAAGCCCTGTATATGAGTCGACGCTCTAGTCAAGCTACATAATTCTCATACCTACAAGGCTTAAATATTAGTTTAACAGAAGTCACTATATAAACCACAGCAGTAAACAAGAAATAAGACAGAATAATAACTGAAACATAATCCCGGACTTCAAAGCATTAATATTTGTCACTACATTGACACTTTCAATACGCTTTGCAAGAAGAAAAAACATTTCTGAGGAATCAAAGTCGGTAATAATGCAGTGCAAAGCTCCTACCCTCTTGCCTGGTTTCCCGCTAAGACCTGGAGGGCCTGGCAACCCACGCAGCCCCTTTGAAACAGACAGAAGAATAAAAGACTGAGTTAAATGTGTATGCTCAGTTTTTAATCAAGCCAGCATGCATTAAATAATCCTTTAAGAAATGGCTCAGGGAAGATATCAACACTGAGTCTCATGATGCCTTCACTTTAGTAAAGACTGCAATATCAGAACAGCAGAGAGAACAAACTGAGACTTCTCACCGACGGCCCAGTGTCCCCACTGTCTCCCTTAAGGCCACTGGGACCCGGTGGACCCTGGAACAAACAAACATTTCACAGAGTACACGTCAAAAAACAAGCACAACTGAAAATATTGACAAATATCCCATATACATTTTTCCTCACTTTATTTTAGAATAAAAGAGCTTTAACTGAACACTTCCACATTATTATTAAAAATTTCAAAAGATAACCCTCACAGTCCATATAAAGAAACCAAGCTGCAAAAACAGCTCATATTAAATGCATTGTTTTTGTAAGGTTTTTGTAAAAATCAACAGCAGTTTAGCTCCTACCATTCAAGACAATATTTTAAGGAGTGTTTCACCCGGGATTTTAAACATCAGCCATAATAGCTCTATAAAACACACTGTTTGAATCTAAGGCATGAAAAGACTCATATAAAGAAATGGCTGTATAAAATAAATGCTGACTGCTTTTGGTATGTAAAGTGAAACAAGCAGCTGACAAATAAATCACAAAAAAATGTATGATATGGGCCCTTTAATTCTAACATGTTGTTAGAGCCACATGTGTGGTTATTCACACTCTAATGAGTGGGAGATTCAGAAAATGTGACAAATATTCTTATTATTCAGATTTGATGTAAGTATCAAGCACAGCAATATGATCCCCATATGACATTTGTTTCAGAAACATGAGCCACTAAATGTTTTTCAGTAAAATAATTGAAAGTTAATTAAATCTTCCTATAAAAGAGAGCTTCCAACAACGGCAAGACTAAAGAGTACGCTAATAGCAAGCCCTACACTTTCTAAGTTCTCTGCCAGGAGGTTCACTGCTTATAAGGATATAGGGCTTTCAGATCTAGTACTGTGGGCATTAATGCAAATGCTATGCAAAATAAAAGCTCTTACCACTGGTCCCGGTCTGCCTGTGAGGCCTAAAGGTCCTGAGGGTCCCTTCAGTGAGAGCTGAGAGAAGAAACATACTACAATTAAATATCCGAGAGTTCACGCCGGCTCTGCTTGTGTTTGCACATGTTCATCAAGCTGGAGCCAGGAGTGAGTCACAGCATTGCATTCATTAAGCCCAAACCTGCGGAATAGAGTCTCTGAATACATTACAGGTGATTATGCGGAGGTGGCTAGAGGAAGCGCAGCCAGGGTAACTTTGATGAAGTGCTGGAAAGGAGGCAGCTCTTACTTTGGCTTGCTGTAGAATGGCCTGAGCCTGAGCTTCCTGAGCAGACACCACAGGGCCCTTCTGAGAGTCGCCGCCATACTGAAACTGAGAGAAAAACACAGAGAGAGACAGAAAGGAATGGAAGCAGGTTGTAATCAGGACTGGCATATTAACCATCGACTACTCTCCATATAAAATTAAAAGCATTTAATATATTTCATGAAATACGTCTAGCACAATGAAAGGCCTCTGCTGATATCACAGCTCCACCATGTGGCCGAAAGCTCCTACTGGCTCAAGAACCAGTCCACTCTTCTGTATGCAGCAGATGTTCTCCTCCAGCCATAGTGGTCTCGGTGGTGAGCGAAGCATATGTGAGCGAATATAATGCATCTCAGTACTTACTGGTAACATCAGCAAAGTGCCTGGAGGACCAGGTATCCCATCAGCGCCTGCGAGTCCGGGACGCCCCTCAGGCCCCTTGATGAAGAAGCAGAAAACAAGGGTAATATGCATGAATATGCAAGCGCTCGTGTTTGTGTTTGTGAGAAGGAACGCGTAGGTGTTTATGTGTAAACGCACCTACGCCTGTACTGGAAAACGTCGCTCTCCACACAATCAAGTGCCATGAAAACAACCCACGCTCCATTTCCAGGGGGCACGTCACTCAACCTTCAGCTCCCTATCAATTAGCCCATCTCCAGAGTCCGCGTAATCCGCGCTCATATAAAAGCCCAATGCTCCTATAAGCCTCAGATAAAACATTAGAGAGCCTGGATAATATGAGCTGTCACTTAGAGGCAATGTCGCTAACAGCAGGTGCTCCTTTTCGAGTAAGGAAGTCTGAGCGTACCTGTCAGGCCCAGAATTGTTGCAACACACACGCGGACTGAAAGACACATTGTGCTCCAGGCACTGGAGGCTTGTGTTTGAAGAACACTACCTCGAAAAGCTCGCCTTATACTCTTCAAGTGTCAGCCTATAGAGCTGAAAGGGTGGGACTGATTCCAAGGGCTGAAACTAAAGCTTGCATCGGCTGTACGAATATAAGAGGATAGTCTTCAGAAACGTCTGTGAGTGGCAGATGTTCTTCTCCAGCAATAGGGGCCGAGTACAGCAGGCCAATATGAAGCGTTTCATCAGATAGTACAGAGTAGACAGCAGATTGGTACCACATTTTTAATTATTTTGTATTTACTCTGCAGAATCTGCTATTCTAAACTGTTGCAGTTTTACTGTCATTCGGCATTAACACATCAAGTCATGTGTAAATCTTTGAAAACACTTCTGTGCAAGCTTTGTATTTTATTGATCTTCTAAGGAAAGATAAGTACCTGCTATATTGGGAACAACTTTAAGTATACTTGATGCTAAGTAGATTAAACAGTTTGAACTGAATTGGGTTTAATACACAAAAATAGAACGTAAAATACAAAATGTGCCATAACATTCTAACAGGTGGTTTTGTGTTGTATTTTTGCCCAATTATGAAAGAATTAATTGGATTCAGGTTCAGACAGGTTTATTTAGGCAACAGCTGGGCTCAGGAAGAATGTTGTTGAATTTAGATTAAAACAAATTAGGCCTGCTTAAAATTCTAACTGAGGGACACAGGAAATGGCCGAAGCCAACTGTGCGAATGGACCAAGTTTGTACAGATGCTGCTGAGTACGAAAGCTCTGAGGGACCTGCTGACCTGGTCCCAGACCTCCAGCAGCAGGGAGCCATGACTCACGTTATACCCTGACCTCATTTTTTCTGAGTCTCATGGGTGATTGAATTACTCATTGCATGTCCACCCCCATCGTATTCACACAGAATAAAGTTCACACAAGCCTAACCCTTGAAAATGTATTATTATTATTAGCAGTAGTAGTATTATTACTATTATTATTGTTACTACTACTATTGTTATTATCATTATTATTAGTGTTAGTATTGTTCTCCTTCTTCTACTTCTTCTTCTTCTTATTATTATTATTACAATAATTATTATTATGATTATTATTATTATTATTGTTGTTGTTGTTAACACTGCTTTGGATATCAGAGATTTGAACATGTCCAGGTGTTTGTGCACCCAAATTTTGAAATTGATGTTGCTTATTACTGACAATGGCTGTCATCATCAGACCATGAACACAAAAACTAAAATCTGTTTCCAGTCTATCCAAAATTAAGCTTACATTACACATTATCAAACAATTAACGCAAAGACAAATCATCTCATATATTAGTCCAGATGACCAATACCTGTGGGCCTCAGCACAAATTACATAACGTCAAAAAACAGAAATAAAGCTACTGGGGAAAAACTAAGATACATAAAAAGAGATCTGGGGTAAATGTGGGGTTATCTTTGAAATTGGACCGAAGCCCAGATGAGGCACTTTTGGGGGGTACTCACCACATCCCCTGTGTCCCCCATGGGCCCTGGAGGCCCTGTTATTCCAGGTAAGCCTGGGAGACCCTGTGGAACAGAGGAACACTCATTAACCTGAGGAACTGTGACACACTGGGCTTTGCCTGGTTACATACTGTAGCTAATGGCTTTAGATCGACATTCAGATCAAACATGATAAGAAGACGAACCTCTGGTCCTGGAGGCCCAGGAGGTCCCTCAACCACGGTTCCCTGAAAACATAAACCAAACGCAGTTTACATCAAATGCCAAACATTCCGTTAAAGCATTGGACAATACAGATGAGTAATGATGAGCTCTCACTGGTTCGATGACGGCTTGTTCTCCCTTCTGGCCTTTCTCGAAGCCTTGATTGCCCTGAGGGAAAACAGACACATAAGATATCAATACCCGCTTATGATGAGTACACTGACTGACAGTATCTGAAATAAATGTAAATGCCTTCATTCTGGGCAAGGAATCTGATATTTTTACTCATGACATTAATTATTATGCTAAAGACTCAGAAAGATCATTCAGCCTATTTCTACTCATTTTAAGTGGCTGAATTAAGCGAAATTATCACATCCTCTAAATTTAGATGATTAGACGAGACATGTTGAGCGTCTGAAGTTTGCCACAAGGCTGATTTGCCATCTTGGCCAATCAAGAAAATATAAGAAGACAGTGCTGCATAGAATATTACTTATATAATTTTAATGCATGGCTCCCATTTAAAGTCAGACTACCCTTGCAAACGGTTCATGAATCAGGTTGTTTATTAGGTTGTTGACAGTAGCATGTTCATAAAGAACTGATGAAGCTGACAGTTTAACATTCAGTCTGAGAGGTCAAATTAAACTCAGCATGTATCAAGATCTGAAATCTTGCCAAATACTGAGCTGGCACCAAAGAACAATACCTTGTTTATTATTGAGTAATAAACGGTCTACTACCTAATAATAAATCATTTATGAGCCCTTTATAAGGCTAGCTTTTCTTTTTTTTTTATGTTACCGACATGAAATATAGCAATTTTGTGCAGATTTCATTGAGGAGATCGTAGCTTATAACACTCCAAGACTCGTCCTAACCTGCCCGAGCCAGGTCCCCGCGCCTTCTCTCTCGGCAGGGCCATAGCGGTCCTCATCGATCTCATACTCCTCGTACTCCAGCTCCGAACTGTCCGTACCGTTCCTGAAGTCGTCGTATTCGAGGACCTAAAAACATCATTTGTGCATCATTTCCACATTAGTAAAGCACAAATATATTAAACTAAATCAAACTCAACAACAAACGGTACACCTATATTTACGTAGGTTGACAGCATATTTATTTGTTTCTTTTGAATCGATGCCAATCGAACAATTACATTCCAGTTCATTCCACCTGGGTGCTAATAAAAATTTGCAAAATTTTTGGCTGTAAAAAATATACTGTGTACCAAATTGCTTTGTGCTACAACAAACTATTTTTGACTAATTTATAGTTTAGTTTATTAATGCAAGTTCTTCTTTTTTGTTCTCTGTAAAACTGGAGGCATGCCGGAACGCCTCACTGTTTTCAGGACAGTACTCTTTGACCTAAAGCTCATTTTTTTGTATATTTTGTAGTACATCTTTTACTCTTGAACTTTATATTATAAAGTTTGCTATATTGCTGAGTGACTTCTCTTGTCCTCTCTCATCAATCATAATTCATTGCAATGTTGTCCCTGCATTAACTTGCTTATGACAAATAAAGCTGAAAATTTATGTAGCAATTTTGTGAGTTATAATTTTTCTGTAGAAGAAGTTTTCATTCAGGAGATCTTAGCTTACAGCCTAACTTAATTTTTTGGATGTTAAAAAAATTACTGGATAGCAAATTACACCCCCTTTTATTACAATGCACATTTTTTGAAAAAGTATGTTTCTAGTTTTTTTAATGCAAGTGTATTCCGTGTCTTTTTTTACTCTGTAAAATCTGGAGGCAGGCCGGATCGCCTCATTGTTTACAGGTACAGGACATTTCTCTTTGACCTACAGCTCGACCTCTTACCTCGTATTCACTGATATTGGTGGCCACTGTGACTGTGGATACGGAAAGGTCATCGTAAGTGTTGCCGTAGACGTTCTCAGTGAACTCCTCCACCTCTGGCGTTTTCACGGGCCCCTCCTCCTGCACGGAGCAGACCAGAGTGAGTGCACAGGCATGGCAATGGTGACCAAGGAGACGTTGAGAGATGCTGACCGCTCCCGATCCGCATCCTGAGCAGGCCGGGTCGACCCGGGCCCACTTGGGACTATCGGCGCTCGAGGACGGCAGCATTGCTCAGCCTTCGCGTGGAATATTAGTGTGCTAGGAGTTATGGAGACATTCAGCTTCCGAAGCCGGCGTCTGGTGTGAGTTATTGAAGTCTATGTGGCATCTGTGTGGTAGTTACTGCTTCACACGATTCATTAATAAGGGGTGATGTCAGCAGGGAAGCCATATGTGGCGATGAAGCAGCGGGGGCCAGACAGAAAAGTAAACTCTCTGAGGCTTACACCCTCAGCAGAAACCCAAAGAAACCGAAACAACACCTACATATATCACCGCCGCAATAGGCGAATGCATCAAAGTGATGGATTACTGTAAGCTACGTCTTGAGATATAATAAGATTTGCTTTGAGTCAGCTCTATTACGGCAAAATGTTTCTGAAACACAGTGAGTCAATTTCGTGAGGCGAGGCGTGCGAGGGTATAAGGGCTCTTGCTATCTTAAAAGCAACAGAATGGGTTTGGAGGCACGTATCACAGGGCCCAAAAAAACATGCACTTTCTCTCGCTTTCATCTGCACACGTCCACGTGCTGCAGCTGAAGATCCATGTGTGACTAAAGCGACAATGAAAATCTAATCAAATTTACACAAAATGTCTAATTGCAGAGGACCAGCAAAGGGGCAATTGGAGAGCCTACGCTTGTTTATTTCTAAACTGAAGTTAAAAGCTTAAAGCAATACTTAGCAAAAAAAAACCTAATTTACACACTTTCCACTTATTGCTGATGTGGTCAATCAGCCAAGAATGTTTTGTGTTTCCTTCTTCAGCTTAGAGTTGGAAACACAAGTCTGATGTTGGAAAATGAACATGGTTTGAAGGGAAAAATCTGGAACTCTATTGAATTTTAGGGTTTGTTAGCAACATTAGCCTCAAAGCTCCAGTGCTAAACTGAAGAAGCAGGATACAAATTGTAGTTTTTTGTCAAACCATTATGGAACAGTACAAAGAATGTAACACATATCTTAAAATGGTTTGAAATTTGCAGGTATCTGATGATTTATGCACATATTTTTCACAATATGAATGGACTCCAGTAGCCTGGGCGGTCCTGTGCAAAGCCGGAAGCCAGTTTTGGACACAAAATGCGTGTGATTAGCTTTGGGATTAAGGGGAACTTTGTGTAAATGAGATTTTTATAAAACTAGCCCACTATCTATGACATCTACTAACTACTCACTACATTAAAAGTCACTACAGCGCCCCAGGGGACCACAATGAGCAGTTACTGTAGCAGTGGATGGTTAGTTGTGGGCTGGCAGGTTAGGGTGGAGGTGGGTCTGTGGTTAGGAGGCGTTAGGAAGGTCAGCAGGTGTCGAGGAGGATGGATTAGGAAGGGCAGGGGGCAGGGGGCAGTTTGCAATCTACCTCCACCTCAGTCTGTGGAGACTGAGGCAATGCAGTGTGTGCTACAGTCGGGTCCTCAGATAGGGAAGCGGGCAGCAAGGTGGGCCCCTCATGATTGGAGTCTGGCTCGTGAGTGGGCATCTCTGGGATTGAGTCCATCTGGTCGACGGTCACAGCCGCAGTTTCCGCTACGGCCGTCGGATGTTCAGTTACAGATGATGGAGCCCCACGTTTGACCTCTAGAGCCAAATATTCAGGTGTACTGGAGGACACCTCCAGGAAACCCTCCTCCAGAGCTTCTGCCTCTTTCCTCTTCTTCCGGGACTCTTTCTTGTTCCCTTTCTTCCCTCGGTCCTTCTTGTTCTTTTTGTTCTTTTTGCCTTTCCTGTCTTTTTTGGAACGCTTCTTTGGTGCCTCTGCTTCATCTCCTTGCATCCCGTCCTCCAGCTTGAGAGGGGCGGCCTTTTGTGAGAAGGGGTCACAGTTTGAAGGAGAGGACAGCATGAGTGAAGAAGAGAGTCAAAGAGGGAGAAGCTGACAGTGGAGAAAATGCTATGGACACCACTAGTCTACTCACCATAACAGTGCACACATAACATGAATAGGTATTTAAGTCTCTGATCCCATTCCAGAAGGAATTTTCCAACATCAGTCAACCTACCTTCTGCTACCTCTGTAGCAACTGGTCAATTACCACGGAGAGAAAGAAGAATAATATAAATATTCTACAATAATTCCAGCAAACCTCAATCTGAAATACACCATGCTAATCACAGAAAAGACCAAGAACTTACAGTGAATTACTAACAGCACAAATTCTGGTTAAGAGTCTGTTAATGCCCACAACAGGGATCAGTAGTAGATATTTCACATAATAATAATAATAATAATAATAATAATAATAATAATAATAATAATAATAATAATAATAATAATAATAATAAT
>JBBMFX010000134.1:2146675-2175378 GCA_037832545.1 Rhabdalestes septentrionalis | reverse complement strand
TCTGTTTCTGTACTTTCACATCAACTTGCAGGTTCTGCAGGTCTCCTGCTGTTTGTGTGTCTAGAGTGAAGGATCTCAACACGTGTGATGTGTGTCTCTGTTCTCTGCCTTGTCTGTAGAGAACAGATACACCTTCTTGTTGTGGTCTCCACTCAGCCAATCAGAGGCAGAGACTGCAATGCGTCAAAAGCGAGGGCAGAGAGAGAGAGAAAAAAAACAAAACACGACTAGTCGAGAACTCTCAGAGGCCGTCTGAGACTAGTGCATTTATAGTCGACTAATCAACTAGTCGACTTTTGTGTTAATGCCCTAATATATATATATATATATATATATATATATATATATACACTGTAAATCCATTTGCCATACTGCCCACTACATTTTCTTCAAAGGTTTTTTACCATTAAGGCATATCAACAGGATTTTTCTCACTAAATTCCCACACACACATATGCATGCAGTACCCAAACCAGCACTCAGCTGGATTTTATCTGAGCAGCCAACATTCCAAAACACACAAACAGACTCGGGCATTTCTGTCGACCTCGCAGACATGGCGTTGTTCGGTGCAGAGCAAAGTTCGAGCTCCCAAGCTGTGCTGGCAATTCATCCAATCTGGAAGCAATAGAGGCATTAGCCCTGCCTGAGCTCCCCTCTCCCACGCAGAGGGAACTGGACCAGAACACAAACTCGCCTGCAGGAAGACCCTGGACCCAGGGCCTGGGAACCGTCTCAGGAATGGTCCTCCCCTGGTACCAGCCTCACCCTCAAAGTGGGCTGGTCCAGATGCAGCCACAGCTAGAAAGAGATTTTACAATATTCACTACCAGTCAACACACTGGTCAGACACATCTCATTTTTTCTTTGTTTTGTTATTTTCTGCCTTGTAAATTAACACTGAAAACGAAATGTTGAAGGAATACATGGAATTAAGCAGTAAATGAAAAAGAGTTAAACAAACCAGAAAATGTTTGTAATCAGGTAATGATGGACTGTTGTGTTTTTTACTCAGTTAAGTGGTTCTTGCCATAATGCAGTAGAACCATAGTGGAACCAGATCACTAACTGTGTACCGACCCGACCGTCACTACTGACGATCCCAAACACAAGAAGGCAAGAAACTCCACTAATGAACTCTTGATGAAGAAAAACCTGTTAATTAAACACCATTACAGGATTCTTCATGAATCTGAGTGAAAAAATGCCACAAGCCTGCAAATCATTCATCAAAGCAGTAGGTTATCTTTTCAGTATTAATCTACAGAGTAGCCAATAATAAAAACGAGGGAAATTGTTGAATGAGAAGGTGTGTCCAAACCTTGGACTGTTACTGTACCTCGACAAGCATTTTGAGCATGCTGTGTATTTCAAAAGTATCAGTTGCATGTTTTGTCTAAAAAAGAATTAAGAACCAAACCAGAATCAGAACTGTACAAAAATCTGAGCTGTCATCTCACAATCTACCTTTTGAAAGTGTATCTGTCTCTCATTTTCTTAGACCTCGATGGTCAACCATAAAGTGCCATACCGAGGTCACGTGAGGCTAATGGTATTTTTATTTCATTCCCAAACTTGTAGACTTAATCACTGATTTTGGAGTTTTTTTACTATGGTTTTAAGAAACCCTCAAGCTCTTAACCCCTCTATCTCCCAACCCTTCAGGTGTTCTCCTAGGGGTTCTACATACTTGGGAATAAAAATCCCCCCAAAATTAGATAATTGATATAAATTGAACTTTGACCCACTTGTCTACTCAATAAGGAATGACATTAATAGCTGTTTTAGCTTACCATTATCATTGATAGCCTATATACATCAGAATGAACCTACTTCCTCTCACCTCATCTTAGACTGCTTGCAGAAGGTTCTACAGTTCTCTTGCTCGCCATAATTTAGCGAATTCAGATAAAGTAAAGACTTCATGAGAAGCAGATATTGGTGGGAGAATTTTGGGTGGCTGACTGGAGGAAGGAATGTGAGGTTCCACCTTAATTTAGCTTGAATTTCAGCTTGGGAAATGTAATTTAAGATTCTACACTGTTTACACATAACACCAGTTCTAAGACATTACAAATCCCTGCCAATCAAATGTAAACATTTTGATGGATCCCTTATACACTGCTTTTAGAGTTGTGAAAAGATTCAGTAATTTTGGTCAAATGTCCTTTTAGAACTTTCCAAAATATTTGGTTGTTTATATGCAATTAGGACCCAGAATTTGCTCATTGAGAATTCAGGAACTTGTCTATTGCTATACAAGCCCTTCAGTGGCACAGTGGATCGGAATCGTAACTGGACTGACTCGTAATGAAGCCTTCTCTTCTGCTTTAAGGGACAAACCATTTACATTCGTTAAACTGTGGGACCATTTTCTTACATGCATCGGTTTCAATAAAACACAAAAATCACCTTGTCATCATATTTGATGGGTTTGGCCGGGAGATTGTATATTTACCTTAAATGTCCTTAAAAAATCTGGCTATTATTGCTGTCTTTGTGTTTGTGTTGTTAAATTTGTATATTTTATTTATATAACATTTATAGATATCCGTGTGATTGGTTTTTAGCTTTGAATCTGTCTGTGTATCGTTGTAAATTGTTCACCTTGCTGTTGCCACAAAATGCAATAAAAATAAAAGAAAAAAGTGATTTGGCAAACAAAATGCAAATTTGAGAAAGCAGTCAATAATTTTATGACAGTTTTCTGTAGCATTAAAATGGCGTCTATTTTAACTCATAATTTTGTAGAATGGCCTTACACACTGAGCCCACCGGTCTGTCTATCTGACATGTTCTCCATTTCAGCCTATCAGAGCCAGGTTCTGATGACTTTACAATGACCACTTCATCAATGTTTATCACTCAAAATATGAATTGAATCACTAAGCTCACACATAAAGATCATCAATTTTAATTGTTTACTTTTTTATCGAGGAATCGCTAATCACTGAGTAATCATGACAGCCCTCATCTTTGCAGATAGGTGTGATCTGGGCTTAAATGAGACGCACGAAAAGACTGAATGGAAAGAGCGGAGGCTCAGAAAAAACAGGGTGGTAATCGAGGAGAATTACTCATCATTTGTTCCAGACAGTTGCTCTGCACAAAAAGTTCGCAACACATGCTTGGTTTTAAGAGCAGTGGAGACTCTTAATCATCACCCGGGCGGAGGTGCGGCGGAAAGAACAGACAGAGGGGTGCTGAGCTCTGCAGGAACTGCCGGGTCTGTCCGGGAAAGGAGTGGTGGTTTAATGCAGGTGTGTGTGCGGTACTGAGGGGCAAGTAAGGTGAAAGTGTTCTTAGTGGGGTGCTTGTGAGGAAATTAGTGCTGTGTGTGGGAGGGAGCAGTTTGCGAGCTTTGCACGGTTCGCGAGGGTAAGCCGCAGAGGGGGCCGGGTGGAGGAGATTAATTTATTGCTGGGGTGGCTGGAGAGGGCGTGGCATGGCCCACACTAGATGTCCTGAAACATCTGGTTTTGCTGGGGATGAAAGAGGAGGAGGGCCTGAAGTGTGTGGCCAGGGCTTCTTCCAGAAATACAAACACAAAAGCTGAGGGGGGGTTTCATTTACGTGATGCCACAGGGTCCCCACAGGCTTCCCTTCATTGATAGCTAGCTGCAATGGGCGATTCTCTTAAACCGCCTTTCTGAAGGTTAAAACAGGCACAGCTAATGGGGTCAGGAGGTTGAGCTCATGTCCTAAGGGAGGAAGAGACAGAGAGAATGAGAGAGAGAGAGAGAGAGAGATAGAGAGAGAGAGATACACGCGAGAGGGGTGCTTTCAAGTGGGACTAAACTAACACACTACAACACGCACAATTACTGCAAGCCCTAAGGACCAGGCGGCTGATGGGATTTCTGCACCGTTTCCATTTTTGTCTAACCTTTCTATGAGCTGCACAAGTAGGAACAAGCTCTTAGGATTCACTCAACTTAAGTATACATTTTTAAAATACCCATGCACATATTTTATATGGTATCCTATTTTAAATTCCTAGATTGTAGAATGCACATTTGTGTCTTTATTCTAATTTATTCTATTCTATTATTTCTGCTGCTGTTTGTTTCCACCTTCTGCCACTTTTCCACTTTTCCTGTGGGACTAATAAAGGTTTGTAACTGCGGGGTGCCAGTTCTGCATACATTACTTACTGGTCAGTTTGTAAAACACCATTTCTTACTTTTCTGTGTTTTAACTACAGCTGCAGTCTAAAAACGTTCATAGATCCTTTAGACTGCTATGAGAACACAATGGCTGACCACAGTATGTTACTTCCTCATGTGACCCCTGATCTGGTATAAAGTGTTTTCTGCAGCTTAAACCCACCTACCTAGAGAGAAAGAGAAAGAGAAAGAGAGAGGGACAGATAGAGAGAGTGTAAGAGAGAGGGAGAAAGGGATAGAAATGAATTTATATGAATGAGATGCCTGTGCCTGTCTCTGAGCTGTTTGTGTTTTGGAACATTGGCTGCTCAGATAAGATGCAGCTGCTGGTTTGGGTCCTGCATGCATGTGTGTGTGTGTGTGTGTGTGTGTGTGTGTGTGTGTGTGTGTGTGTGGGCATGAGCGAATAAGTGAGTGAGAAAATTCTGTTGAAACGAAGAACCTTTTGATGTTGTGCAGAAAAAAAGTTGCGCAGAAACGGTGGTAAAGCACATCACAAAGTGTTTTTTCATGAGAATTGTCAGTACCCTCTACAAAACTGAACAACTGCTTGTATAAATAAAATATTAACAAAAAAGCATATCCTCTACAGCGAACAAACATTGTTTTTTGGCAAATTTTATAAACATATTTAATTACCCTAGTGTTTGCACAGGCCACATTTTCTGTTACATTTCTTCCATTAAATAAAAATTTGTAAAATATGTATATTTGCATGTATATATATATATATATATTTGTAGTAATGACACTAATAAGATAATTAATTCAAACCTGTACTTCAAATAAGGTCTAATGCGTTTTAAAAAAATACTTGAAGATATTTAAGCTATCTACTAGAATGTTCTCAATAGAAAACATTTTGTTGTTGCAGCCATAGCCTCACACACACACACACACACATACACACACACACAAACACATATACACACACACACACACACACACACACATTTGCAGAACAACTGTATGTTTTTAAAGGCTTTTAACAGCCATCAATTCATCTGTTTGAAAGGAGTTTAGGTGACAAAGACCATGCTCCTCAAATATCTGCCCTTTGACCCAGCCCTGAGAGACGGAGGAGTTCCCTCACCCAGGCGTGAGTTGCCGTGGGGTAAACGCTGTGCGACAGATTTGCCAAAGCTTTTAGCGTGTTCAGTTCAAGTGACGTGATTGATGTCTGAAGCATTTGAAGTTACTTGGTGTTAAAATGCCTTTGTGCCCAAAACAGCTTTGCTTATAGGAACAATTCTGAGAATCAGAGCGCAGCCAGGCGGAACGAGGACTTTTTAGGTCTGCTGTCATAGGACGTAATCCACAGCAGACATGTCAACAAACGGTTCTCTGACACGGTGAATGCAATTCCAGCAATCCCAGCCTTGGAAACAATGGACCACAAACATGCCTGAACAGCACATACAGCCAGGAGCCCTCAGAAGGGGTTCAGCCCTCTTCATCAAACAAACTCTGCAAATATCGCCCAAAAAGAACCCCAGTAAAAGATTAAACTGGGATTTTTACCTGCATTTTCAAGCATGCGTATACATGCATTCTCTTAATTCCATGCATTTTACGGCAGTACCTGAGACTGACAAAGTCAACGAAAGTCTTAATCCCACATCATCCAATTTGTGCCTTTTTGTATAGACATGACAATCTAACCAGACAAAAAATGTGTCGCCTGCCTCACGTTTTGCTACCCCCTGCCTTAATAACAGTGTCAAACCTGTCAGGTGAGGCTTATGGCAGCCTTCTCTTTTCCTGTTCCTGTTCATTTTAGCCCATTCCTCCACAAACTGGTCTCATATGTGACTTGCAGACACACGCAGACGCTCTGCTGTGGTCATTCTGGAATGTGGTTTTGTCAGGGCACAGTTAGTGGAGGAGTATTTCTAAAACGCAGAATACTCAAGAGACTGCTGTTGTCCTGACCTGACAAAACTGCAATACGTAGCCAAGTACATCATTAGAAAAGAAATTATTCAAACAGAATTTAAATGATGTTTTGATTGTTAGTATTTTGTCTGGTTAGCTTGTCTACCTGCTGCTGCAAGCGCTGCCTGAGGCCATTCAACCAGCACAGCTCAACAGCCATGTTTCAAGAACATTCTAAATTCTCCTAGGTACAATACATATTTAACAATTCAGCTGTGTTTGCATGTTTTGTTGCTATGATATGAAGTAAATGAGTTTTTATCATCAATGGGAGCTTTTGTGGGTAAACAAAGTGTGATTCTTCGACATCCTATCCGAAAGATGACCAGCGTTAAAGAAATGTGGTGATATGTTTGATCTCCCCTGTGGGAGAGATTCAGGTGACAGGTAACAGTGCTGTGCCTGGGATGAAGGAAGACCAGCTAACAATTTGACTGCTGCTGTGACATACATTTACTAACCAATCAATAAGAATGCTGGAATGCATGGAATGATGCACTGGTATAGCAGCACAGACAGATGATGCCCACTTTGTTTTGTTATGCATCTATACTGATGTGCAGCCTATGATTCAATAATTGGTGCTATCATACAGTCAACATACGTAATTGTAAGGTCCATGCAGTGCTATTTGCAATCAAATTGATCTGTCTGTAGACACATTGTTCCATCACACAGTTTTTGTTGATGAGCTCTTCAGACTGCCATTCAGTCACAAACCTGCTCCAAAAAACATCCAGTTTATGTCACACAGCTGCATGCAGTTAGGGAAAAAAACGTCTGTGAGAAATAAAACACAGATACATCGCTCACCACGTTCAGGATATCGTATTTTCTATTGGGATATTCAGAATATATCTGAAATATATTAGCAGGAAAACACATCCCACTTGTTTTTTGGTTGTTTTCAAATACTTCTAAGCAACCACACAGAACGACCTGAAACTAGACTCGAAGCTTTCTCAGTAGGAAGACAATGGAGTTTTAGTTACTAAAGTCAGTTTAGTTTAAAGGTTTTTTTTATCTACAGCTGTGGTACATCAAAAACCTTGCATCTTAAGAAGATCAAATAGGAAAGAAACCTATTAATGTGGCAACCCCGGCTTGGAGTGCCCCCACAGGCAGCACTGATTTCATTACCTCAAACACCTCCTCGTCCAGCAGTCGCGTCCCGAAAACAGTGACGCCGTTCATGCTGACCACAGGCCCGTCTCCACGCAGCAGCTCAAGAGTCTGGACCTTCTTACAGTCCAGATACAGTGTGACTGACTTGCCTTCCACACTGTAAGCGATTCTGTGCCACCTAAAGAGAAAGGATGGAGAAGTTATCCAAGAAAACACAGGAGAAACTCTTCAGGAGGTTGCAAAGCCTTTGTGAGATATAACAGCAAAATTTTGTAATCAATCACAATATGTTTTTTTGAGAGTCTTGACCAATCACAGTCTCAGATTTTGCTTAAATGAGGTACAGATACAGTTACAGACCAATTTGCCCCTGTGATTTTTAAGGCGACCTATTATGCAAAACTAATTTTACTTATAATCAGTCTATGGGCTACAAAAGATGCTCATGAGGTCCTTTGTAAAAAATCACTCCCAAATAAAGAGTCTTACCAGCTCTATTCTTTACAGTTTGTCCCTTTCAAAATGAGCCATTCAAGGGCTCTGTCCCTTTTATGCAAATAAACTGTTGCTGGCCACGGCTCACCCATCCCAAAACAGAGGCGCTATACAGCCCTATATGTTCAACCTCGAGTTGGACCCAGAGGAAGATTAACACAATCCTTCATGACTGACTTGCCTTTGCCTGTAGCCGTAGTGTTCAGCATCTCATGTGTGCTCGTGAGAATAAAAAAAAAGGTAGATTTTCAACTAATCTAGTGGGTGGGGCTCGAGAGTTGAGGGGTGGTTCTATGCAAATGTCCGGGACAAGGAAAAAAAAGTCAGGACAAGGAAGCAGTCAAAACGGCTCATAGAAGCACATGATTCTTGACACCAAAATCTTTCAATTGACTCACAGAAAGCAAATTAATATTTTTTTGTAGAGTTTATAGGAGCAGGAGAGATACAAATGGAAATACAAAAGGATTCAAAAAATGAGTTTTGCATAATATGTCCACTTCAATATATAAGCATATAATGACCATAGTGTGTAGGCATCATAACACTGGTTGTATTACTATTTCATCCTTATCAGTGAACTGTACCATGCCTGATCATCCAGATTATCTTTCTGAAAGCCATGATGGATAATTTATGGATGGCTTTAATGAGAAGAAAGCCCGCAAGAATGTTTAACCGAATGTCTCAAAACAAGTCATCTGTTGTTTATGCGCAGGCTTTCACACCGTGTGACACCACAAGCAGCAAAGGTGTTATTAGATGTGATTACTGTTTGGTTGTGAAGGGAAATCAAATACGCATTATATCTCAGTCCTCACAGACACCAGACCGGAGTCAGAGGAGATCATCACAGATGCTATGTTTATATCCTGTTTCAAACGAGGACAGCCCACACGGTCCTCTTGGACGTGAGGAACAATGGAAGTCTTAGATGATGGACACTATGGTTTATTTACAAAAAATGAAACACAAATCTCTGAAGTCTTGAGTCTAAACTACACCTGCAAGAATGATAAGAGCTCCTTATGTGTGTGGTTTGAGGGAAAATGTCCTCTAACAGAGAGATGAATAAGTAAATTAGGACAAGAAGACATTAGCATGTTGCTGGTAGCAACAGTGAAGCAAAATATTGGATTGGTTTGAATATAACATTTTCACACAATGGTAAAAATGGTTTCTTCATATTCAGTCCAATCTCAGGTTTTTGTTAATGTTGTATAAATAGAAACATCGTTGTTACCATCATTATTTGAAACCACATGAATTGCAACATCTCAAATTTGTCAATAAAGACAGTAAATAGAATGTAAATGTAATTCATTGCGTACTTATGTATTTGATTATGTAAATATGTTAACAAAACTGAATGTAGCGCTTGAGAATGAAAAGCATTTTATTGATTTTTATTAAAATAACATCACACGAGTTTAAATGTGCCTTTACAAGTCTGTCATGAATATCATCAATCCTAAAAAACATTGATAACTAAGATTTATTTCATTTGATTTAGAACAGTGCAGTGTGTAAAATACTGAATAAAATTCCGATAGTCTCTTTTAAATGTGGAACTAGCTTTTTTCTATTCATTGCAGCTCATCCTATAAACATTGTAAAAAAAAAATTATTGATGTAGTGTGATATTATGTTTAACACTGGGCTATTAATGCATTATTATAACGTTAACACATAATTTAATTAATGCAAACAAATATTTTATTACAAATGCAGTTTTTTTAAATGACTTTTATTTTGAAACTTAATTTTTCTGTGGTCGACTGCTTCACCTCACTTTAACAGGGACAATCTACTGAACATACTAACGCTTCAGCTGCTCCCTGATCATAGAAAAATGTTTCTGCTGGTACCTGTTCAGAAAAACAGAAGACAAATGTATAAACGATAACTTGCTGTTGCTCGGAAGGTGCCAGATATACTGTGGCTATATATTGATATATTGATATATTGTGGCTATATATTGACCTGTGTGCCGTGTTCTGATGTTTTAGGCTACCTTGTCGAAAAATGGTACAATAGGGCAAATCAACAGAGTCTGCCAAAAAAAGCTCCCTTTAAATTTATACAGTTCATACAGTTTATGTTCAGTTTGTAACAGTGACAAAGATTAGAAATAGTTTATAACAGTGACAATGATGAGAAATAGGCAAATAATATGCTCCGCATTTCAGTTGTTTATGATGGTTATAAAGCTAATGTTTCCGTCCTCCATCATTTGGAATCTGAAGGAACCTTGTTTTTCTATAAGAAACTAAATAAAATGAAATTGCCTTGCATTGTCAAATAGCTGTTCATCATTATTTTTTACAAATAAATTGTTGCCCAGCATTCATTATGATACTATGTCACTGCTGGTCTCATAAAAGTGATCCCTGTTGGTTATAGGCCAATTTGTTCTACAGCACTCACTTTCCATCTGCCAGGTTGACCTTCTTGAAGATGGGGTAGAGGTCAGGGGTGGGCTGACCATTGTGGTCCTCGTAGAGGAAGACGGGAGACCTGCCCAGCTCCAGGCCCAGCTGCTGCACGCCCTGCTCGTCGTACACAGACAGTAGGAAGAACTGCGTGTTCTTCTTAGCCCGCACCGTGGTCATCAGGGAGAAGTCCTCAGGGAAAGCAGAGTCTGCCAGCACAGGATTAGGACCATCATTCAATCACCACCCCACAGACAGCGTCCAGAGTGCATCTGTTCTCTCTATTAAGACCCATTAACTTGTTGGCCACAAATAAGGAACTTGCTCTGCACAGCAATCACACACTTGATCTTAAGTTTTATTTTATTATTCATTTAACAGCCGCTTCTCTTCCAAACTCAGGTAGAATTATGGAACGCCAAAATGTTCATTAAAAGGGACATATTATGTAAAACCTCACTATATTTATAAAAGGTCTATGGGCTACAAAACATGTTTGTTAATCATTCTATCATAAAGAGCCTCACCAGCTCTATTCTTCACAGTTTCTGTTTCTTGTAAAATGAGACGTTTAAGGGCTCTGTCACTTTTATGCAAATAAGCTGTTGTTGGCCATGCCCCCCATGCCCCTATCACTGCATAAAACTGTTGACTGCACTGTTATTTTGACAGAAAATCTCCGACCGCATTCAGAACAAAGTTTGGAATGACATAATTTTCTACTTCCATGCATTCTAGATGTTACGTGGGAAAATGGCAGAGTGTTATAATAGTAATAATAATACGTTTATTTTATATAGCGCCTTTCCCAGGCTCAAGGACGCTGTACAGTTTCAAACAGAAAAAAAACAAACACCATAAAGCGACAGAAGAACATTCATGAAAACAACAAAGTACAACAGTTTCACATGCAATACGGGAGGAAATATGCCTGTTTCTGGGATTATTCAAGAAGACTCAGGTAAAGCACTGTAGTATTGGTTAAACAGGTATGTTTGGAGTTTAGACTTAAACTCTTTCAGTGTAGTCACTGAACGAAGACCCAGCGGCAGCGAGTTCCAGGGTTTAGGGGCAACAACAGAAAAGGATCTCCCACCCATAGACACAAGACGAGATCTAGGGACAGAAAGATGTTGCTTTCCTGAAGATCGGAGTAAACGAGATGGACGGTATGGGGTAAGCAGATCAGAAAGATAAGAGGGTGCAAGACCATGGAGTGACTTAAACGTGAACAAGAGGATTTTATAGTGTTGTAGCGATAAGCTACCTGGAGAACACTAGCCACAATTTTAACATTCATAATGCACCTACTTTTTCAGTACAGATTCAAATCAGAGGACTGACGATGGCATGATGTACGTCGATGTACATAAATAGCACTTTACAGCACAGACACTTCTATTACACTTCAACACTTTAAATGTTCATTTGAATGTATGTTTTTGCATTTTTAAATTTTCTCTTTAATTTAATTTATTGTAACTATAGTGCATCTCAATATTCTTGGGACAAATGGGACATATTTCACTGCATGTTGTACTTGTTTTATTGCGTTTGTGACAAATCTTAAGTTTCTTTAATCTCTTGTGTGGCTAAATATTCCTAGGGAAATTTTGGCTTTATTGATGATGCCTCTTGCTCTTAATGGGACAAGGAGTCAGGGTGAATGGGTGAGTGTGTACCTGGGAAGAGCTGCCTGGTGGGAGCGCTGAGCTGAATCTTCTTTTCTATCCGGAATGCCATATCCGCTCCATCTGCGTCCTTCCTGTGGGTGCACAGCCCCGCCTCCACAGACACGCCCTCCATGCGCTCGGACAGCTCCAGGGAACGCACGACATCGATCATATTGGCTGGAAACAGCAGATGAGATGGGAGCAATGTTAGAATTTCACACACACACTAGCGGACATGACCCCTCTATTTCTCTTTCCAAATAATACATCTGCATTTAATCTGGCATGGCCTTGTTGTTGTTTGCCCAACTGTAGTGAGTTAAACATTCTGGAAGTCCACTGGAGAGGACTGTGATGATTTGTGTAGATGATTGTGGATTTTAATTAGAATCAACTAGACTTCTTCAACTCAAGCCAACACCTCACCCTAACCCTGACCCTAATCCTCTGTAAAGCTGTTCATAATCAACAGCGCTTCACCAGAGAGACAGGTCACCCCCCGCCCCCTCCGCCCCACACCCAGGAAAATGCTTACCAAAGTTTCTGGTCCTAAATACTATACTTTCATGCAAGGGTGCAACTCTTTCAGCTCAAAACAATTTGATAGGATTACAATTCAATTCAATGTTGCATCTATATTAACAATTTGATCAGATTACAAATTTTATCAAATTAATTAAATGACATTTTGACATTTCAATCTAATTACAGTTCAGTAACTTTCATTATCAATTGATTCTATTATGTTCATCCAGCTGAGATCTTTTTCAGTACAATGCACAAAAATACATAAAAATGCATTAGTTTTCAAGAAAAGTCTTTTTTTTTTTAAGGCTCAGTGGGAAAAATCCAAACAGATAGAGAGTGTATGTTAATGTCGAATCAATTCCTTTTCTTGGCTTTCCTTCCCATTCCTCTCTAGCTGCACAAAGCAAACAGTCAATGCAATCACCTTCATCAGATTTCTACCATTATGGACACATTCATGTGAGTACTCCTGCCAAAAACCTCTTTGACTGGAGCGTCTCTGTCATAAAACTGTTAAACCGTAAGGGGCCACATTCTGGAGTTAGCCAGAGTGAGAATGAAGCATGAAAGCATGAAAGCATCACTTGCTGATTAAAATGGTCGAACAATTCATAGAGTGGTGCATCAATAACCAGCTATTTTCTTGTCGTTATGTTTTTGGTGGAACAGAGAGGGTCTTTGCCCAATGTAGACATATCTGTGTATTTTTGTGAGGGTGGAGATTGGAGAAGAGTGAAAGTGATAAACAAACAGACAAGAAGAGAGACAGGAGGTCCACATAAACACAGCCAAGGATTCTGTCCCTGAACTCAGTTTTTCCAAACTGATTTTCTCGAGCGCATCAGGTTTTTCCCAACACAAGAACTTGGCTGACTGACTACATCTTGTGGGCAGTGGGTAAACCCAGGCTTGCCTGATGTCCACATTTTTCCTCTTTTCCAACAAACAATGGTTCTCCAAATATGTTACCCTGAAAATACATCGGCAAAACATCACCAGAGCTCAAATTACATCCAGCTCTTCATTCACTCACTCCTTTAGTTCAGGACTCAAACTTGCTGTGAGCTTTAAAAATGTACAGAACTTCAGCGTTACAGACTCCAGGACTTGTGTTCACAAAGCAGACTCACTGTTACAAAAACGGTTCTTATTTCAACACTTTTACTCCTCCGGCAGTGAAAATAGACCCTGTTGTCTAAAATGCTTTCCTGATTCAGCTACACAGTGACGTTTTGTTCAGTTTTAAAGATGACAGCAAGTCATCGAGTGTCCTAAACTGAGCCACCTTCATAAGTGGTTTGAGTGGGAAAGATGTATTTATGGAAAAGATTTTGGTGACTATTGACTTATAAAGTTTGTCTTATAGTCGCAGAACCACTCCTCTCAAGTCTAGACGCTGGAGAGCTAACATCAGTCGTAACCAGCACACTTCTCACCACATAGAAGCATTTTTAGGCTCTGATCATGTAAAATGATGCTGTTTTTGGCCACAAGTGAGCATATACTTAAGTGAATGTTAGTGTGAGCAGTAATACATTTTAAAAAATGAATATTTGAAAATGAATAAGGCAGATGAATAAATTGCCAGACGATGCATGACGTTGTATGTTTTTCCATCCCTCCTTGCACATGTTTCCCATTCTCTGGCAGCTCAAAGTGTTAAAGGTAGCCCTCCAGGTGTCTAGCCGCGACTGTCATTATGGGATATAGTTATGGCACGGTCTAGCCTGATGATACTTAAGCCACACCTGACACCTGTGTAGGGCCCTCTTTTCAATCACAGACTCGTCTGCACCAGCCCTCCCCCACCAGCATCCTCTCCCACTACTGTTTACACGACTATAAAGCCCTTTCATAGGGAAGTTACACTTTGACATTGCCTCTAAAGCTCTGTGTGTCCTCAGACCACTGATCACCTTTCTGTGCTTTAAACCATGCACTGCTGCTACCAAGCTTTCAGGACAAGAACAACCAGGGCCTAAAGCAGCACGACATATTGTTTGTAAATCATCATCTCAGTCTTTTTCAATATTGCAATATTGATATTACAGAAGGAAATAGTATGCAAGTGATCTGTCACAATTTTGTGTGTGCTGTAAGCATTATAAGTTTGGGTCTTTATTTACTTGTTTGGTTTAAGTGAACCAAAAACACAAATAATGTTTAACACAGATAATATTCCTTATAAGGATTGGAATGTATTTTTAATAAATAATTAGGAATATAGGTGTGTAAATAGATGGGTGTTGATCCAAACGCTCCTAATTCACACCATTGTCCCATATACTGAATAAAGAACTTATTATATAAAAGCTTATCTAAACTGCATGAAATAACAGCACAACCCAAAACACTGTAAACACCTAAAGAGTTGATCTGGCATGACTATCTTTGCTCAGTTTTAAATTAAAGTCGAACATTTCTATGGTCAAGCTTTCAGTTTGCATACAGTAGACCAGTCTCCTCAGAGGAGGGGATACTATTGATACCAAAATATAATACACAGCTACCACTGCAACTCTGAAAACTCAATTTGTGAAATCAAGTGTTGAAACACCTGAGTTTTAAAGGTATATATTCAGGGCCATCAGGTTAAAATAACCAAGCCCAGTACAACACGTTCAGAAGGGTGGTAAAACTTTAAATCCCAACACCATTGGGCCTGATGACTGATGACACCACTGTATTAGATCACTATTGATAGCTGCTGGACATGTGATGCAGAATCACAGCACCACATTTTTCAAACAGGAGGAGACACAGTTCGACCACTTTGGAGACCAGTCAACAAACTCTTATGCTCCTTCACCTTGTTTGCCTAGTTTTTACTGCTGCATTAACAATGTTTCCTGCCTCACTAAGGGCAGTAATGGTGGCATTTCCATTACAAACTGTTTGGGTTTGGTCCTTTGTTGGTTTGTGTGTGCTAATGCCATAACGACCAGACAAAAAGTCAGGCAGCTATCCACCTTCAGTGCAAAGTCCTCTCTTTGTTTTCATTCATCCTTTACACCACGTGTGAACTGAAACGAAGTCTTGCTTGGACTTTTGCACCAGGACTCAAGCACATATGACTACCTGAATCTGAATCCCATAGATTGAGCATGTTAATAGCAAGTGTGTTAACAGCCATTACTATGCATGCGCTACCAGGTTTTTACATTTCTTTTCCTTTTTTGCTTTTTTGTTTTATTTAATAACATGTATGGAATCATTAACATGCTTACACATGCTCTTAATACAAGCTAATAATTAGCAGACTACTAGATTACTGATATAATAGGTGGTGACAGGCCAGTAGGATGGTATTGTTATTTATATCATTCACCGAGAGCTGCCGGTGGACAGGTTTTGGCATCTGAAGCATTTTATGATGGAAACGATGACCCCAATTCTATACTGCCCCCCGCCCCCCCTCCAAACAGTGTTTCTTTCTCCCCTGCGTTAATTAAACATGTGGGAAGCGCTTGCCCATGCCAGGCCATTGCTGGCCGGCAAAGCCCTGCGCGATTTTTATGGCATTATTTATTTGCTTAGCAGATGCCTTTTATTCTGAGCCCTAGCGCAGAGCGCAAAGCATGGCAACAGACTAACTGGTGGGAGAAGTGAGCCAGGCCGCAGCCAATGGAAAACATCAGGTATTGATTTAACGGTGCTTCGCAAAGGGCTCTACTTTGATACGACATAATAAACGACGGCTGTAAATACAATAATTGCAGAGCGATCAACTTTACACCCCGCCATCTCACGCGCATCTGCAAGCACTCCCGGACGGAGCTGGTATATGGTCGCTGTTTTAATCTGCATCAATCTGGTGGGGGAAGTGTTTGACAGTTGTGTAAATTAAGTCCTATATCATAAGCAAGCTGAGGATGGGCGAGTTTGGTAGGAAGCCAAGTGTAAGGTTTGTTTTCTTCTATTCCAGCCTCTTGCACACACACACACACAGACGTAAGTACCTTTACTTACATGTTCATGCATATATATATATGGATGTGTTTATAGGGGTTTAGTGCAGCTTCATAATCTGCAATGTTGGCCTATTTATTGAAGCACTATGGAGCACATAAATTCTTTTTTGCACTTTTCCTCTCTGTAACATACTAAGCATGTCACTTTGGATAACTGGCCACTCTAACACCGCCTTCCATAATAAAACAACCAGTGTCCTTTCCATTGCCACAGCAGTTAGACAACTGGGGAGTAGATTTAGGAGCATTTTCAAATAGATGAAGCTTTTCACAGTGATTTTGTCTGAGCTATCACTGCTACAGCAGGGACAACAGTTCTAGATTCCTGTTTATTATTTATTTTTGGACTGGTTGGAAAATATCCACTCAGTGAGGGATCTGAGCTCATCTTCAAGCTTTCGCCAGAGTGAGATCATTCAGATATGTGACAGTATTTTTGCTGTTTCTTAAGGGTTTTCTACAATCCGGGAGATTCTGAGGTGGAAAGGCGACCTGCGTTGATACTTTAGCAGCACATTACTGACAATATATTAGTATTGAGATTATTCTCTGACACATTGGTCTTCAAATTGCACTTGCAAGACTGAATGAATTATACTTTTGGCTGTTTTTGGATTACATGACCTCGATTCACCCAGTAACTGGCAACTCAGGAAAACTGTGATTAACTAGGTGGTAATTTAATGTAAATATCTTCCACTGTTTACTGGCTTCTCATTAAATTAAGCCAGAGACGTTCTGTACATCACCAGACATAAATAAATATTAAACTGGCATAGTGTAACTGTAGTAGGAAGAATGCCTGCAAGATATTTTGAATTTTGAATAATTTATATAGTTGTTTCAACACACATTTTATGTTTATGTCACAAATTACTGAGCAACACTAGGCAAGAGGGGCAATTAGGCTTTTACTGTAATAGTTGCACACAGTTAATAAAAGATGATTAAATTAATATTCTCAGTGATTTAGACTGTAACTAATGGTCATCTGCATTCCATGGTCATGGCTTTACTCTGAAGAAACTGTAGCCAGTACAATAATGTCAAATCTTTTCATTTCAAGTAAGAATGGGAATAATACAATGGCTAAAATACCCAGTCTGAGTTCAGAGGTAATGAGGTACATTCCCTGATTAAACGGAGCTCTCAAAACAACATGGCCATGGTAAATATCTGACCTCTGACCTGTAGAAATTCACATGCCATTAAAAACAAAAAGACAGCACTGGGAACAAGAGCCGAAATGCCTCCTCTGAGAGAGAATTTTAACAGCACGGCTCTACAGTGTTTACATATTCCCACTGCGCATTTTTTCCTGAAGGAGAACAAGCTGTGTGTCTTTTTCAGCCCCGGGAATGGCCGTTCGGAGAGTCTGGACGGGCGTCCTTGATGAAATCATAAATTCAGGAGCAGCTGAAATGTATGGTTAACCTGAAGAACGCCACATCAGAGACTCTTGATGTCTGCAATTAGTTCTAAACAGCCTAAAGCAGGAGAATGGTGGCATAAAGCCTGAATGTGCTTCAACAGCAGGCAAACACTTCATGGTGGCTTAAAATAAATCACAGGCCTGCAAGTCTGTCACACTATAGGATCCTTCAGTACTGTCAGCAACAGTCTCTTTCACCTCACTTGTTTCAAGGTTCAAAATGTTTATTTGTCACATGCATAGTCATACAGGTACAACACGCAGTGAAATGTCTCCTGAACTGCTCCTAATGACTGTGCAGACATTTGGAGACAATTTAAATTTTATATATTTTTAAAAAATCTGGAATTAAGACACAATAATTGTTCAGGTTTAGGCCGCCATCCTGATTGTGCAGGCTTTTACATGGGCCTGGAAGAAATTCCTGTCCCAGCATCAACAAAGGAGACCCTGGGGCAGGTGGCACACCAGTCGATTAGAGGCTGGAGGTGACCCAACACCCTTCTGGCTGCTTACACCCACCTGAGCCAGGTTCACAAGAAATCAATTAGATTTTTCCACTTCCCTGAGCACAATCAGCCAAGACATGTTTATAGGCTGAAGTTTGCTAATTAAACAAATATGTGAGGAGACTTATGCCCTGAATTTACTTTTGTATCATCGCTGTTCTCATCTGTGTCCTTTCTTACACTTAATGCATGACATGATGCCCCATTTCTCTGTAAAAAGGAAAGTATAAACCTGTTTGCAAACTATTTCGATTCAAAGGTGATTTTCCAGTCATATTCAGAATGAAAGTGTTCAAGGATTCATCAGGAATACCAACCAGGTATGTGAGGTTTAAAAATGTTCAGGCCAGATCTAATGTTACTTTATTTGTTATTCATTTCCTGATTTATTTATTAGCTCTACGTGTCCTGTGGCGGCACAACCAGGATGTTTCATCAGTTTTCACACTCTGGATCTTTCTGACAATGCATGCAGGTCTGTGTCTCACAAATAATCAATCTGCAGCACACGAGGCTGTGAGAGAAACACCTCCTCCAGGGTTCCTGCCGGATTCTGCCGTGCTTCACCTGCCTGGGTGTGTCTGCCCTGCAGGCTCGGAGCACTTGCAGGTATCACCTCAGATAACCATGATATCAGATCAGAGATTGACAGGGATTTAAGATTCTATTCCAAGTTCTTCCAAGTTACTCTGAATGCATTAATGCATTGTAAAGGAACAAAGATTCCCGGTAAATACCAAGTATTAAACCTCATCGCCCCCACTTGAGGCATTTTTTGCTCTGCTGGAGTCTCCTACACACGTCTTTCATTGTCTCTGTCTCAATAAAGCACCCTTCGCTCACACAAGCAGTGTGAGGGTGTAGGAGAGCAACACGTCCCCTCCAGGGGTGGACTGGTAATCTGTGCATTCTGGAAAAGTCCAGAACGGCCATGCTAAGATGCAGCAACGGCCCAAAATGCAACTGAAGATGCGCATAACAGACTTCAGGTGAAGCAAAGATGCGCATAATGGCCCCACCCCATATTTCTATTGTGAGATGCGGTGGTGAAACGGAACCACTGCTGGTAAAGAAAGTCCAGGGCAGTTTTTTTGTCCCAGTCTTCCCCTGTTCCCCTCTATAACACACAAACAAACCCCCTGGATGCCCCCCACCCCACAGACGTGTGACGAGATGCCCTTGCTTTCCTGTGCAGATCTACAGTTTTATTCAGGTGACACAAATTATTCCTGACTATTTCCTCTCAACTAGTGTTGCTTTCGTCAATGAAAAGTATGGCGAAATATCATTGTCAACGAACATTTTTCTCGTGACAAAAACGAGACGAGACGTGGTGCGACGAAAATGCTGGTCAGGTGAAGATAACAAAACGAGACTAAATGTGGTTTACACAATAAAAACTGTGCTAAAATGTCTCTTCATTTTCGCTGACTAAAACCAGACGAGACGTTGTTACCTGTATGATAGGGAGGGGAGATAAAAGTTGAACGACGTTACTTCCCAATACTTTTGTCCATTGAGAGGCACTGTGAATTATAAATTAGATTCTCTGCCCGAACCCGAACCTGGTCCGAGCCCATGGTCCAGCAATTGAGTGTCTCAGATCTTAGAGTGTCAGGTTACCGAACGCACACACATTTGAGAACGTGTGTTATAACAACCCAGGTATTTAAACATTTTCGGATTTAAATCGAGCTCGGGCCGATAATTACATGAATGTGTCGGGCCGGGCTGGCCTCGGACACAATGGTGCACAGGCTCGGGTCGGGTTTAATTTTTTGGGCCAAATCTAAGCTCTAATGTGAATTAAATGTATCTAGAGTGGACACAAGTTTTGGGACGGAGAGCCATTATAGTGCAAGGGAGAGAGAAATCACACACACACAAAGTCTCTCACACAAGGCATTTTTATAAGCTGCCTTTCCCATAGCCATGCAAAAAGGCTGATCCTAAATTGTTCTGATTTGGTTGTGTAGATTATATTTGTTCACGAATAAAAAACAATATTCAGGTATGTTCAGGCCCACACACTGAAGTTGAAGGCTTTTACCAGTTTTAGAAATATGGGTTTTATGGCAACAGGCACACACACATTTTTATTTTATTTGCACTTTTTAGTGATGTGATGTTATTAATTTATTAATATATTTTTTGTGTGTGTCCATCTAAGTTCTAACATGGTTGGTTGGTAAAAGAAGTGTCGTAAATTCAAATCAGAGTGTATCCATGTCTGGAACGGACGTACAGTATTCTTGAGTCTATAAGGTAACGGTAATATATTCAGAATTGTGAAATAGGCTTGACTGAAATTTTAGATTTTGTCTATTCTACTAAGTACTAGTTTGACTGTGTTAAACAGAATTGCATTAATTTAAAAAAACTAAAATACAGCTTTCATTGACTAAAACTAGACTAAAATAGTCATGGATCATTCTGACTAAAATAAGACTCAGACTTTTAGTCGACTAAAATTTGACTAGACTAAAAAGAGTATAGACGGGACTAAGACTAGGAAAAACAAAATGACCTCTTGACACAAAGACTAGACTAAAACTAAAATCAAAACAGGCCGCCAAAAACAACACTACTCTCAACAAGAAAAGCAACATTGTAAATGCAAAAGTATGAGGAAGCCATCTGTCTCTTACAGCCTGGACCATCTTGCCTTGTGAAGTCAAATCAATTCCATGTGATGTCATGGTGTGTTTATTTGTTTACATGCACATCCAGATGTTAGAGAGTCTGGCTGCTTGGTTGAGTACTTAATGCCCATGAAATATCCACCATCTCCCAGCTTCACCCAGATTTAGAATCTCTCCTCCGTGGGTCAGAGCAGAATTGCTTCCGAAAAATCTATGAAGCAAATCTCATTTGAAATCTCATTCTTGCATTTTACTTTATTTTGTACCCCTGAAGGTTTGTATTGATTAATGTACCAAAAGTAATTCATTTTTACAGGACCATTTCCAACCCTCCATGTTAAACTGGATGTTTTTGTCACTATGCCTTCATATAAGTCCATTTTAAACGACATATATGGCCCTTAATCACCGTTTTTTGGCATTTTTCTTTTTTCCTTTTATCTATTTCCTGAATTTCAATATTAAATTTCAGAATGAGTCATAATTGTGTTTCAAATAAATTCCGTTCAGCAGGAAAAGTGTGTCCTGTAAAGTATACTTATTTTCACTTACAAAATCAATAAACCGTGTCATTTGACCAGATTTCGTCTCTGTCCTGGCTGCCTGCCCTGTATTGTGCCTGAAATATTGAACAAAATGTTGCGGTCACTGTAATCCTCCGAGACGAAACTAGACTGAATGCCTGGATCCTTTGGACACACTGAGGAGCACAATAGTTACAAACAGTGGGCGAATTAGGGGGGAGCAGGGGGAGCTATAGCTCCCCTAGTGGTGACATGAGTTACTCCAGAAACATGATTTGAGAAATTTTGAGGAAGCTCTAAAACAATGATATGATGACAAAATAAATGCCCTTTGGGTCTCGGTTTTCTCACAGGTGTGAAATAAGTCAAATAAAATTATATTTAGAGTTTATTACTCATGAATAAACATAGCCGGCTTGCACAATGCTGGGGGTGCCACCTGCAGTCACCCCCCCCCCCACACACACACACACACACACATACACACACTCTAGCTAGCTTAGCTAGCAATACATGTTTACAAGGCATTGTTTCTAACATGTTGGTGCCGCTGGCTGCTTTTATCGTGTGTGTTTGGCTCTGTGTGCAGTGCAGCCCCATAGGCAACAGACCATGTGAAACCATGTGTGCTTTTAAGTTGAGAAGCCTAATTTTAAGTTGATTTCATTAAACAGTCAATCGTTACTTTGGTGGTCCGTGGATTAATTATTATCAGGTGGATTGTTTATTATCGGGTGGATTATTTATTATCAGGTGGATTGAGGTTTGAACAGCCCATATATTGCAGATGCTCTGGAAATCTGTTCAAATGGAATGATCGGGGCATTTCATGTAAATATTATAAATAGTATCACCCATGTGCAACGAACCAGCATTAAAACCTTGCCCGCCGCATGGCTCCCCCAGAGACCATGTTATAGTTCCCACTCTGGTCATGCAAAAGATCCTACAAGAAGCTCTAATAACAACAGACTGCAGCATTAACACATCACTTCAGAGTGAATTAGAGAGCTAAACTGCTAAATAGCTGCTCATGTGTAAATACTTTAATGGTTGTGACATCATGGGTGGTAGAGGCCAAGTGGGTAAAACCGGTGAACCCGATGACTACCAAGGATGAGAGTGTCAGCCAAATTCCCCTTTACATCATCAATTCCAAATATAACTTCTGTTCCATACATTGACTACATGGATGGGGACGTGAGTTAACTCTTTAAAATGTGAAAAAAAGCAGGAAAATGCACTTTTCTATGATACAGGCTCTTTAATTGAACTCCCCCCACTGCCCCTCACCCACTTTTACCATTTACTACCATAAAACCACCAACACCAGGACCAGGACCCACTCTTTTGTTAAAAAAAAAAAGAAAAGAAAAAAGATCCCAGATCCCAGAGGGTCTTCTCCACAGTCAACTAATTCCTCTCTCCACACCCTGATCTTAACACAGCAACAAACTGATTACATTTCCATCCTGTGAACAACCACAACCATATGAGCCTGTTTTCCAAAACATATTAAACCCACTCCTAGTCTAAAATCCTCAGAGACTGAGAAATGAAGTGCAAGGCTTGGCTCAGGCTGTCCTCACAAACACCTACATATAAACACAAAGTTTTAAAGACGTGCATCCAGAGAAGCTTGCAGATCTCCCTGCCCTCACGAGGCCAGAATAAATGAAATTAGCCTAGCTGTGACCTCCGACTTCCAGGGGCCTGGAGAGGAGGTCCTGCGGACACAGGCAGCGAAGCGAGGACGTAAAGCACAATAGGGTTCAACCACTCCCAGGAGCTCCTCTGGGAAGCCCCCCGTAGGCCTTGGCCTATGGCATGGCCTTTATCCTCTCTATACACTTGGTGTGAAGGCCTTTAGAAGTGGCTATTATAAGAAGAGCAGACAGAAGCAGGTTGTGATTTATTATTTCGCATTTGCAGCTTTTAGAAACAAGCTCTGCAGATTCACACCATCACAGGAAATGTTTAGCCAGTTCATAGTACTGGGTTCACAGTTCGATATTCTCACAGTACTTTGAATAAAAGTTTAATAAAGGAAAACACTGGCTGTATTCAGGTGTGGTTATCTATTATCTACTAGTGAACCCAGAGGTGGGAAGCAGGAAGACAGCGGTCCATGGGCTGTATGCTTTAGACTGCAGATGCAAATGTATCTGGTATTAGCTTGTAAAATGCTAATTTTCCACAATGTGCATTGTCAAGTTTCTGCAAATATCACGATTTTACGATGCATTGTTACACCCCCATTGATAATATTCAGATAACAATGTCATGTAAAGGTCCGCAACTGTAAACTGTAACTAAACTTAGTTTGAAAAATCCATACATCCTACAGAACACACTCACACACACACACATTTTCAGGTTCAAAAAGGTTTTCAGAGGGCTATTTAGGTTACATATATTTGAATGCAGGTGTGTGTAACATAGCCCCGCCCCTCTTACGCTGATTTTTCGTCACTGACAGTGGCTTCCATGAAAGACAGTAAATGAAAGAAGAGAAAGTAAAAAACAACACATACACTGTTGAGGTTTTGACACTGCACTGAAATCACAACAGCCTAAATATATGCACACATGGCATTTTCACATTTTTTTTGCATCTTGTGCCCAACCTGGCCATTGTTTTCCACTATTTACTGAAACTGTAAATATTCACTATTTACTGAAACTTTATTCCTAATCATGTTAACAGTGCTTCAAGACCTGATCTGTTGTATTTTACTTCTACTATTAGCGAGAATTGCCAGAATAGTGTTCAAGTCACTTATCTGAGTCAATCCTGACCCTCACCTTCACTTTGCATTGAATTTGATTGTGCTAAACCTCCTCGGGGAATGCAGAGGTTACTGTACTCCGTTTCTCTGTAACACTGCTCTTTTTTTCTAAACCGAGGCTTTAGTCCAGCCCTGCAGCCACAGGGACCTTTGATAAGAGTGGCTTCAGTTATGTGGGTCAGCAGACGGCGCAGGGGAGTGTGTGTGCGAGCTTGTGTGCGAATTGTAGTGCTGTAGCAAGGAGCCGGGCATCGTTACACATCCCTCTCACATTCTTGTCCCTCTGCAGTTTGCTCTGCTTGTGTTTGCTCACTGCGAGAGGGCCAGACCACTCCAGAGCTGCAGGGCCCTCAGAGGAAACACCTGCAGCCCCACAGTCCCAGACACTGACCGCGGATCCTAAAACCCTGCAGCTCCCAAGCAACAAAGCAGTATATCTGTAGATCACTAACAACAACAACGTCCAGCTCACAAACACTGCTCACATGCTTCTATGATAGAATCTGAGACTGTAGTGTCCTCGCTCCTACAGCATGTATGACTTTTATTCAGTGCCTTTCTGCAGACTGTGCTGGATGGTCCTCACAGGAGACAGTTCCTCTTGGTCAAAGGGTCACTATTAGACTTTCTGAGTTGGTGGGACAAGTACTTTTCTTTTCATTGGCTCAATACAATACATTAAAAAACATGAAATCTAGAACATTTGCACATATTGTGTTTTCACTTCCTAAAGTTGTTCATGATAGGTTACTGTGAATTAAAATGTGCAGTTCTCGACAAGTTCCTTTCACAAAATCAGCCCAAACTTTGGCTCAAGACCGCGTGGATAAATCAACAAAGTAGCAAAAGTCTATCAACAAACTTCACGTCTACTGTAATGTTTTATTCCAGGCTGGATCTCATGCTTCATACGATTTCCTGTCTTTTATATGCTTGTACAGGGAGTGTGGACCGTCCAGTGTCCGCTGCAGCCTAGCAGGAGGACGCGCTCTTTCAGGCCTGCCATGAGATCAGCCCGGGTCAGGCGACTGGGGTGGACTGTGAGCGATGACAGCGTTGTTATTTCAGACAAGCCTGTGGGTGGTTTCAGCTTCGACTTCAAAACTCCAGACAGAATCCATCATATTAATGAAAGATAAGAACCATGTTCTCTGTAGTAGAAGATACTATGGATATATTTACATTTAGATTTCCAGTATCTGGCAGACATCTGGGCTTTATAGTACATAAGAAAACACATCCCTCTTTTATAGTTCATAGGAATGTTCCTCTTTTTAGGCCTAGAATTAAATTAAGAAACCATTAGATAACTTAGAGTCTACCTGAGATGAAGTTACTCCACCCGGATTGTGGGTGGGAGGTGGGAGTTGGGGAATCACCCTGCCGGTCTAAACATTCGGACGACTGTCAGACATTGGCTGTGAACATCCACTGGCTCATCTCAATCCAAAAACTCTGACCAAATCTTGACTAAATTCTCTCAGAACCTGATCTGAACCTGGCAACCACCAATCAGAGACCAATTTAAACTCCACTTCCACCGAAAACGATACCCTAAACAAACATATCCTGCCTCGTAAGAGCATCTGGAAAGATTTTGAGCATCTTACATAACGTTCTGATTTACCAAACATCTAACCTTCACCTATTCCATTTGACTTGTTCATTCTTACATAATGGTCCAGGTTTAACAGTTTAAACATCATAAAACACCAATGAAGAATGTATTAAAAAAAAACTAAAGCAGGGATGAATGCAGGCCAGAATCTGTTGAAGCTGAGAGCCGGGCTGTTAGAAACCTGAACCTAGCTTGAGCCTGACAAGTATTTCAGACATGATGCACATAACTAGTGTGTGGCGAATGCTGAAGACTTGAGTCATTGTTCATCAAAGAGAAGTATAAAGACTGTGACACTCTGATCCATTAAGAGTGTGTGGGTGCTGGGAGAGTGGGGGCTGTCTCTGCGGAGCAGATGTTTACACTGTAGCTTGTAATGTTAGCGATTGGAGCGGAGTGCAGCTTGGAGCTGGTGACTGTTATCAATGCATAAGTTGTATGGAAATTCCAGCTTGTTACAGAAGGAGACAGATCACTGGGAACCCTCCCGGCAGGGAAATCGGACCATTAGAGAGGCCTGACTGGCAGCCCTCGACATCTAAGCTTCTCCTCTCCCTCTGATCCCATCCATACGGCTCCATTTGTTTACATTTCTTAAGTTATTTGTAGTAAGATCAAAGAGAAGCATGCAATGCTGTTCTTCGGTGGGAAGTCTCAGCAGGCCGTGTGAAGCTGCAGGATCACACAGTGGGCGTGCATGTGTGTGTGTGTGTGTGTGTGTATGCGTGCGTGTGTGTGTGTGTGATGATGATTCCCATGCCATAGTAAAAGAGGCATGTTGGACTGTGATTTAAAGGAAGTGTGGATTCACCAGATGAAGTAAAAATAAACCCCCCACCCCTCCACCCTGGGTGCATCTGAAGGAGAACTGAGACGAGATAGAAGGATAGAAGGGTGTTTTGGTGCCCCATCGTCAACCACGGCAACATAGCAGCGGTCTGCTGTCCAACATATGTAGTTATGCAGAAGCAGCAGATTCCAAAACGTTCTCAGCACGAGAAAGCAGCGGCTCCACCGTCGACTAGTTTAACCGCATCCGGGCTCATCACAAAGGACTGATATCATGCCAGCATCCCACATTCCTATCTCGTTATCTGCTATTGATTCACAATTTGGACAGTCTACGGATACCACAAGATTCCCCTCAGGATGCTCAGAGGGTGGCCCATCAGATCCTTCACACTCATGATCAGATGAAGCCTTAAATTGATTATTTATACTGTACATGTGTAGATAACCCAGGATGGAATCTCAGTCTATTATAACCATAATCGGTTTAAGGTAAATAAGGTATTATTCTGGCACTAACTATGTAGATACATTATAATCCTGGTCCACAGCTCCCTAAGGCAGCATCCCTTATGTCGTAGGTGCTTCCTTGAGTATCAAAAAAGACACAGAACAGCTGTTCTGGTGACTGACCACCACAGAATACATGGTTGTCTGACTTCAGGATTTCCACTTGTGTCTGAAAACAAGCTGGTGTCAGGCCAACCAGGCATCTGGCCACGGTTACAGAGGTGAGGCAGGACTGCTTCACAACAAACCGGCAAAGCCCCGGCTACTGTACTGTACACTTTTTAACTGGATGAATTTTAATGATGTGTCTTTGTATTTATGGCCATTCGGTGGTTTAATTACCTGGCTGGGAAATTAGCTTTGGGGCCCCTGGGGGCCCATGGCGACCGGGCCCACTAAAATCTTTATTGGATTCGTCAAAATAGGTGCTGACCTAAATTTACAAACATCAGATACAAATTCCAGTTAGGTTTTCAAACAAATCCCTCGCACGCTACATGATGATATATTCTTTATTTATCCATTTAAATGGGTAGTCTAATGTAAACTTTTAGTTTTAGTTATCATTATAAAGACCCATTATAAATAAAAGTTATGTATAGTACATGAACTCTGTAAAATTCCTAAAGCATACCATTCACTCCCCAGTCTGTACATTCCATGTATGGAAATGAAGCTGCAGAGAGTTCATTATGGATGCAGAATTTTTATGATGCCACTAAAACCAGTTCATTTCCATATATCGACCTATTCCTCGCATTTATTTTAAAACCCATCTATTCACATTCACAGTTACAAGGAGTGTTCCAGCCTGAAATACAGTAGAGGCTAGCCAATCAGAACAGCGCTGATTTAAACATATCAGTCTTAAAGGCACAGTAACAAAAGCCTGTTTAATCCTAAGGGATTGCAAGAATTGCAATATTGTCATGTTAACATAAATGGTGACTGGTTTGTGACTTAAAAACTGCACCGTAAGTGGACCTCAGAGAAAAGAAAGAATCAGACAGTCAAAATGCAGTATGCCCTGTTTATAATGGTAAGCACTGTTTATAAAGTGGATAAACGGTGGAGGCTATAATTCCTCAGGCGTGAACTGCGCTATATTGTTTACTGCAAACAGAAGGCAGCATCTCTCCTCGCAGGGTAGATACTCATGCACACCACAGCAGCTAATACTTTTGATGGCTGCAGTATTATATTCTGGTGGGTGACAGGCTGTAGGGTGCATTTATGCTGCAAAGTACAAGTGCGAGGCCAGACTGCTCTCGGCCTGCCTCACGCCAGGAATTTTAATCTGCTCAGTGATCTCCCATTCAGTCACTTCTCAAAGCAGTGTTAAAGCATTTCACAGGAAAGCGACAGAGGTCGCGAGCACACGCCACCGTGACGTCACTGCGAGCTCTGAAAGCCATCAGGCTCCGACTGACCCTAACTGAACACTTATACATGCATATATACATACATACATCACACCTACACACACACAGATAGATAGAAAGATAGACAGATAGATAGATAGATAGATAGATAGATAGATAGATAGATAGATAGATAGATAGATA
>JBBMFX010000134.1:2117627-2129044 GCA_037832545.1 Rhabdalestes septentrionalis | reverse complement strand
CAGACACACACACAGACACACACACACACACACACACACACACACACAGTCGCACACACACACACACACACACTCACTCTCACACACACGCATGGCGAGCGGAGGGCAGAAAGTGGTTCTGATCACGGGCTGCTCGTCGGGCATCGGGCTACGGATCGCCGTGCTCCTGGCCAGAGACGAGAAGAGGCGTTACCAGGGTAAACGAGCTCTCCTTCCCTCTATAACCTGCTTTCTAATGTAAAAGTGTCAAGAGTTGAGGTTGTGGTGGCTTAATCCCCCCTGAATAAAAGTAGCTCAGAATGCTATTTTAACTTTAACGTTAACGTTTCGGGTCTAAAAGTTTCTTCCACGTCCCCGTTTGAGCAGTTTTCTGAGTTCCGGAGTGTCTGTCCGTTCTCCCGGATAGAGCTCCGGTTTCCAGGGGCCCGAGCGATGCGCCTGTGCCAGGCGAGAGATCATAAAGACACTGCCAGTTCCCTTTCAACTGACTTCTCTGGGACAAAGCAGCCTTTATGGAGCGCTGCCCCGGTTTAGTGGCGTGTCTAATGCCCCTCTGAAGGGAGTGTTGGGAGGAGGACAAAGTTGGAGACCTGGACAAGAGAGGGCTCACTCTCTGGAGCTCGCCCCCAGCAGCCCTGCTCCTTCCCCGGCCTCCCCAAGCCCACCTCCAGCCTCATTCACGTCAGAGTCGTCCCTGATTCACACGTTGCCTCTGTTTTTTATGATCTCCTTGCAAAAAAAAGAAGAGCAGCTGATCCCAAACTGTAAAAGAAGAAAGTCTTTCTTGAACCCTGACCCATTTCTGAGGACATTGCAACACAGCGGAGCCTTGTGAGGTGGCTGCTGCTTCTGAAAAAAGGGTAGAAAATCCGCAGTGATTTAACATTTCATTGGACTTGGTGGTAATGAGGAGGGCTGACCTATGCCAGCGAAAGGGAGGCCAGAGAAAGATCTCAGAGCGCTCCATTCAGCACATTCAGCAGTGTTAAAGCTCCTCAAATCTTATTCCACAATAACAGCAGGAACAATGAAACAGTTGTTTGGCTGTTCCCTCCAAACGCTTCATGGCTCGGGCCTGGTGGGCCCGCTCAGGCCTGGCCGTGGGTCCGGGGGCTCCACACACTCCCCCCTCTCCAGGTAAAGCAGGTCCACACACACTCATGATTATTCCGGTCACACGTGTAATAGTCCTGAAGCAGCTCCTCAGTACTGTTATGCAAGAGCTGCATTTTTTTTTCAATGAAAACCATTTTCAGCTGGTGTTGGTATTCCAGAGCAGGTCGAACCGAGCTCACACAAACAAACGCTGACTGGATTCAGCACAGGGTGCTGTGGGAAAGACATACGCTCAAAAAAACGAATCATGGCATAGGTTATTTTTAGGTTTTTGCATCTATTTGATTTTATTTAAATAATTGCATTTTTAGAATGTATTTATTCAGGTTCATTATAATTTGCATAAATCTGTTCATTGTGAAAATAATTACATTGAATCAGTTCAAACTGATTTAAATATGACCAAGCAAGATTCATTTAGTTAAATTGTACGAGATTGTGTACATCTGGTTTAATTAAAGATAAATACATTTGCCATTGTTTATTTAAATCACATCGGGATTATTGGTATTTTTACATAAATCTCATTCTTAGTTGCTTAATTTACATGTGACTGACAAATACGCAGCACATGAAGTTTATTGGCCTGTTTCTGTTAAATCGAAATAATTAGAATGGATGGAAATTTTAAATGCAATTGAAAAACAGAAATCCTTGGAAATGGGCCAAATACTCCTGTGAGTGTACTTTTTTTAGAAATGTTTGGGACGGGGTCATCGCATGGAATAATCTGACTGATTTTGAGGTCGAAAGAGGCAAGGATTGGCAATTGGAGAGTAAAGCCCCATGTAGGCTAAAATCCAAGAGGTTTCAAAGTGCAAAAAGAAATCAGGGGTTATCCTCTCAGTCTTATCTGTTTATCATCCAGCCCAAATCTGATTAGCATCATTTGGCACCGGGTGTACTCTCTGTTTGTGTGTTGTGTATGTGTGTGTCTGTGTGAGTTGAGTGGGTTGAGTGGGTAAAAGGGGAAGAAAAACAAATGCAGAGGGCAAAGTACAGCTTACTTGCTGTATGAAATGTTTTAGAAGGCTCTAGAATACCGTTGCAGATAAACCTCTCTCTGCAGGATGTGTAGCATTACCATATTACAGACGAGAACAAAAAAAGCCATCGACTAAAACACAACTTTAATAGAAGCAGTGGAAGGTGTGTCCTTTGAGGGAATGGGCCAAAATCATTTACAAGCTACAGATGTTAGAAAGAGATGAAGTTTACCATACTTAATCATTACTCTTAAAATTATTACTATATCTAGATTTTATAAAATGTACAACATGCCTCAATTTCATTTGAATTAAGTGGCCATTCATTTGTGAAACTGACTCCTTCCTTTCAACTTAAATTGTGAGTTGAGTCATGAGCGTGAAACCCCTCAATCTTAAATTTAAGGCCTTAATTCCGCATGTTCTGTTATTTAAGGGGCAAGTTAGAAAAAATAACGGTAGTTTTACCCCTTGATCAGCCTTAATCTGTGCACCTTTACCCTTAATTTTCCTGTATTTCTTGTCTGTTGGGACAGTTAAGATCATTTTAGGGGATAAAATTAATTAGTCTGTCTCTCCCTCTCTATCTCTCTCTGTCTACTCTCTCTCTCTCTCTCTCTCTCTCTCTCTCTCTCCCTCTCTCTCTCTCTCTCTCTCTCTCTCTCTCTCTCTCTCTCTCCCTCTCTCTTTCAGTCATTGCCACTATGCGAGACCTGAAGAAGAAGGATAAGCTGGTGGAGGCGGCGGGAGACACCTTTGGGAAAACCCTGACACTGGAGGCCCTGGACGTCTGCAGTGACGACTCAGTCAGGCAGTGCATCAACAGTGTCAAAGATCGACACATCGACATCCTGAGTGAGTCACACGCTGTGCGCCCCTTGACCTCATAAGCAATGTTTCAGGGCTAGAGTGCATAAACAAGGCTGCTTTGTTGCTGTAGCGTCCTCTCGCTTTGTTATTTATGCATTGCCTGAGAGCCTGGGGTCTGCAGTTCAGCTACTGTAGATTCTAACACACAAGACACCCAGGAAGAGGCCTGGGAGAGGGGTGTATTGATTGGATTTCAGTGCCTCAGCGCTGTAGGGGCTAATGGAGGCTTGTATTTCCAATAAATCACATTAAGGTCACGGCCACGCGCGAGGCATCTGCTTTGTTAAGCTGTTTGTCATACTGTTATCTGGAAAACTGCACTAATGGACAGAAATCAGGCTTTACCATGGCTTTTCCCCATCTTCTTTTATCAGAAACCACACAATCAAGCCTAGGTGAGATTACGACACAAGTATAAGTTTGTTTAGGAGGTAGAGTAGTGATCATTTGTGGACTGTAAGCTAATAACTGCAGACAGTAACTGCAGTCTTCTGTTTCTAGCCTTTCAACAAAACCGTAGACCAGCTGTCCATTCTTCTCTCCCTCTGTCTGTAGTAAACAATGCTGGAGTGGGTCTGCTGGGTCCAGTGGAGAGCATCAGCATGGAGCAGATGAAGAGAGTGTTTGAAACCAACTTTTTTGGCACCGTGCGCATGATCAAAGAGGTCATGCCTGACATGAAGAAACGTATGGCAGGCCACATCATCGTCATGAGCAGCGTCATGGGCATGCAGGGTAGGATCACTTAGAGCCAAACACTGGAGGCTAACAGCAGGGGGCAGTAGTACATACTTCCAAGTCATAAAGTACAGAGCGCGACTGACTGAAGTCAAGACAAGCCTGGTCAAGTCCAAGACAGTAAACAGTCAAAAGTCTAACAGGATAAGAAAGAGTGCAAAGACCAAGTTAAGACCAAGCCTGAGCAAGTCTTTAAATGCTTGCAGTCCAGATTTCTCACTTTAAAAAAAGTTTGTTCAAACAGGATAACAGAATTACCACTTTTTCAAAAAAGAAACTACAATTTTTTGAACATAATTCAAATTTGCTACATTATTTGAAGGGAATTCTGTCATTCAGTCATTTTTACTTTACTAGTTCTGTGATTAATTCCACGTTGATTCAATTTATGTTATGCCTTCCTCTGTCCCTTCCAATGTCAGGAAATAGATCTGGTTTTGATGTGGTCCAGTAATTCAAGAAAAAAAGAAATCGAACTCATTTCAGGGATCCTTTTTTGATGAGACCCGTGGCTGGGACCAAGTCCTCTGAGTAGAAAGTTTATCGAGATCTAAAGAAACATAGACCAGACAAGACTCAGATAGAAGATAAGATAAAGCTTTATAAGTCCCACAAGTGGGGAAATTGCTTAGAATGACAGAAAGTGGACAGTACAAGAGTTAAGAGCAGTAAAATTTACAAAAAAAATTGAATAGAGTAAAATAAAAATAGACTAAAGTACTGTCACAATATAGTGTAGAATAAAGAATAGAATTTCTCAATACAGAGTCTAAAGATGTACAGTATAAAATCTAGTAATATAATGTGTATAGCTGTATTATACAAAAAATACAGATATGTATGTAAATAGTAATCAGGCTAAATTGCATATTTTGTATAAAAACAGTATAGTTTCACCATCTGGTAGAAGATAAATGCTCATATATACGATCTAAAAGTGTACAGTGAATAATCCACCATATATAAGACTGTACAATATATAATTCAAAAGTGAACAGTATGTAGCATTAGCAATGCATCAAAAAATGCACATTCTAGTTAGAGTATAAGTAATTGATATTCAATTAGTTTTGCTGCTTGTGATTTATTTAGTTGTTCCAGTACTAATCACATCCACCCAGGGGTCCTGAAGGCCAGAAGAACTGAATAAAATAAGATAAAATAGGAGTTTGAACTGAAAAGAGTCAGGACTGTTTGCAGTATTTTGGAGCAGCAGTGCCTCAAACCAGTTGAATATTTTAGACAAGCTGTTTCTGTTTTAACCAGACGTGCATAAATGTGCAGTGTTTGTTATTGGCAAACCAAATTACATGCAGAATATGTTCATATTCACACACACTTGGGTCTATAGGTTTGTCCTATAGTTAGTACAGTGTATTATTGTGTTCCATAGAGGGGGGGGGCGTTTATGTATAAATGTGCCTTAAATGTGTCTGTGTCTGAAATGTCTGCAGGAGTGGTGTTTAATGACATCTACACAGCCTCCAAGTTTGCCATTGAGGGCTTCTGTGAAAGCATGGCAGTGCAGCTGCTCAAGTTTAATGTGAAGTCTGTACTCTCTTTCTTCACAGATGCTTTTCTTAATGTCCAAAGAGGATCTAAATAGACTCAATCAAGTGCCATCTTTACGTTTCCCCTCTCCCCTCAGGCTGTCTCTGATCGAGCCAGGCCCTGTGCACACCGAGTTCGAGATGAAGATGATGGACGACGTGGCCAAGATGGAGTTTCCCGGAGCAGACGCAGACACTGTCAGATACTTCAAGGACGTGTACATGCCATCCTCCATCGACATCTTTGAGGCTATGGGGCAGATGCCGGAGGACATAGCTAAAGTAAGCAAAAACCTCTCTTGGACAAACCACCCGTCCTGACTGAATCAGCTTTTTTTTTTTATCCATTTGAAATTTTAATAGTTTGGACATTTTATTGTTTTTGTTCTAACTGAAATTATACTTGACATGAATATCCCCCAATATCCCCAAATTCCAAATGTAGTCAGCTAGTCAAGCCTTGGTTGGTTGTCTAAAGTTTGTTTCTTTAGCTTGTACTGTAATTAAAGTGCTGTTGTAACAAATTGATAACAATAAAATACCAAAAAATATGCTGAGTGGCTAAAACTAAGATGTTGCAGCTATCAGAAGATGACCATATATCAAAAAACAAATAAACTACTTACAAAGTCTCTTTTACTGAATTTCTGAACATCTTGATGCTGTTTAAGGCAAGTGTGTGCGGATGTAGTTATGCAGGATCTCTTACTACACATATAATTACACTATCTTTGTAGCTCCAGTAATCCGAACTGAAAATTTCAGACACAATTTAGAAACATTTATTAACTGCTCAACATTTTACGTAAAGGGAGAGACATTAAATTTTTATTTAATTAGATTTTTAAATCAGATTATTTATTATGATTATATTACAGCCCTTGTTGCCAAATGCTCATTATCAATGTGTAAACCTATTAAGTAACAGTACTGTGCAAAAAGTCTGGGAACAAACTTTCATGGATTTGATTTCAGTTCATTTCATTTAATTTCATTTGTAACATGTGTAGCAAATTCCATTTATCAAATTACTTCCTTTATTTTTGAAAGACTTACTTTGACTGGATAGAGGGTGGATAGTCCAATGCCAACAGGTACCTGCATTTTGTGGGGTCTTTATCTTAGACACATCAGTCCATAAAAACTCCACTCTGCACCACAGATGCCCAGTTTGGTGGACTAGTGCCAATGTTCTTTTTTATTTTCTATTTCTTTTTCTCAGTAATGGCTTCTTAAACAGCTACACATCCTATCAGTTGTGTTTTAAAAGTTGAAAGATGGAAACACCTGTGAATTTTTTTCACATCTTTAGTGAGAATGGAGCTTGATCTTATAAAGATGAAAACCAGTTTTGGTAGTCTTCAAAGTCTTTCACATTTCTCAGGAGTCCTCTTTTCTCTCCAGCTTCAGAAACACCTTCGTTATCGTTTATTTTATTTTACCCATCCTCACGCAAGGGGGTTGTCTAATCTTCTCAGAAATCTTTACGTTTAGTCATTATAGATTGCAATAGAAATGTGTGAGGCAGCTGAGGTGTGTGTGGGTAGCTGCTTATTTAAATGTGTCTCTTTAGGGGCCAACAATGTCAGTGGCACCTTCGAGGAACAATTTTCTTGGGATCATACAGTTGGTCTTAGGATTGGACGAATGGTTAAAGTGGAAGTAGGGTGAATAAAAGAGTACACAACTTAAACATAGACTGTTTTGTTATCACATTTAGTGCTGAGCATTGGAAATTATTGTCTTTTAAACACACTTTCATTCTCTCTCTGACTCCTTAATGATTGGTTTTCATCAAGAGCATGGAATTTGCACAGTACTGTGATTTAAAATATATAATTCTTGCTGAGAAACTCCCACTGTACTTTCCCCACAGTGCACTAAGAAGGTGATTGAGTCAAGCAGCCCGCGGTTCAGGAACCTGACCAACAACTTGTACACACCCATCGTGGCCATGAAGTATGCAGATGAGACCGGAGGCCTGTCTGTACACACATTCTACAACCTGCTGTTCAATTTCGGCTCCCTGATGCACATCACCATGAGCATCCTCAAATGCTTGACCTGCAACTGCCTGCGCAGACGCACCATCTCGCCTGACTGAAGAGGGCAGCAGTGAGACAGCCGCGAAATCGTACAATACCTCAGAAAGTATTGGACCCTGATGAACAGAATGGTGCATAAAAACACATTCATGTATGTATTCATGGGGTGCCTTAAAACCGTGCCTCCAGTCCTGAGTTGCACAGCATCATAGATTTTTCTGCTCTGGCATACCTGATCCGACTTATTTTATAATAATCAAGCTCTTTGCAAATCAGGCGAGTTTGAGTAGAAAGAGATCCATCCTGCAGTCTCGGCGGGAGCCAGGACTAAATCTTGGAGATGTCACCTTTAACAAGTAGGTTACTGCCACAGAAGGAAGCGCTGAAGAAGAATGGGTCAGCAGTAAATTATTGTGTTATTTATGGGAACTGAACACACATGAATGTGGTTTCCGGAATCTGAAAATTTAAAAAAGGAGGTAAGCCAGTCTAGAAAAAAAGATATGTAAAACTAAACCTCAAGGCTTAGCGCTTGTAATTATCTGCCTTTGTTCACGCTAATGATTCCGCTCTATTCTATTGTGAAGCTCTCTTTAAGCTCCTCGTGATGTTTTCTCCTCTCCTAATCACTTCCTAAGCTGTGTGGGTTTTTTTTAATTGGTGTGAATATCTAGGTTATAATATGATCTCCTTCTAAAGGTGCATTGATTTTGAAATAAAACAACATTTTGATCAGACCTAAACAGCCACGGTTTCATGCTAGATTTAGAAGGAGAAAATGAGTTTGTTCTGGCCGCTTGGTTGTTGGTTTTACTGTATAACTCTGAAGCAGAAAGTTTCAGCAGGAAGGCCACACTTGCTCTTTCACTCATATGCTGCATTCGAAATTGCATACTACTTGAGTAGGTACTTCATTTGAATTTGAACGTACTGTTCTACCTTTACTCAAACTCCAAAAGAGCCACGTCGCTGTTTTCTGCCAATTTTCGAATATGACACCTGCCTCTCCTGCTGCCTTGTGGGATAAGGAAGCGTCCATTGTATGCCTACTTCAGAATTCTGACAGAAGTAATAGGTCATACTGGTATTTCTCACCTACTGTTTTTCAGACATACTACTTGCCACTCATACTTTATTTCATATATTGTTATAGTAGGGAAGTATGCGATGGAACGCAGCAACAGGGCTGGAACAATGACACTCAGTGTGACCAGCAGAGGGCAGCAGAGCATTTTCTCTCTCATATTTCTCACCGTGAAGGAATTTGAGCTTCTCAATGGAAAAGAGTTCTCTGCCATTTAAGAACCTGAGCTCCTATTGCTGGAGAGCGCAGATTTCCCTGCAATGCCGTAACACCTGAGAAGGTGTAGCAGTTTGTAAAGGTTTTTTTACTCACTATTCCTTTGAATAGTCTTAACAACGTACCTACATGTGAATCGGTCTGCCATGGAGAAGGAAGGAATGATGCATCTTGGGAGCTGGACATTCTCTGGCCATCATAAATTCTTTTTATGAGATGAGAGAAGTAAAACAAAAAAAATAGAGGGAGACAAGTCCACTGCCTACAAGGGTGTTTGCACAGCCACGGAAATGTAAAGGAATGAAATTCCTTTTGAGTCTTTCTGGATGTGAGACAGGGGATGCAGAGGCAGATGCCAGGACGCTGGAGCCACTGTGAACCAGAAGCCTCTCCAGCCCCTGATCTTTTTCAACTACACACATTTGTCTATCTGACAGACTGACAGAGAGTAAGTGAAAGAGAGAGTGAGGGAGAGTAAGTGAGAGAGAGAAAGCTACAGAACAAAACAGCAACGCAAGTATATGCAAGAACTTCGCAAATTGGAGGGTGCACACCCGGCCTATGATATGTTGATTGATATAAAGAGGTCACGGCCTACTCCCCATCCACCACCCTCGCCCAGCACCCCCCTGCCCTCCATCTCTCTCTTACACCCAGCTTTGTGCCTAGTGGGGGAACGTGACCTGGTTCTCATCCCAGAGGCCTTCGATAAACTGATAAAACTCTTGGCTTATTTAATTCAGCAATTCATTTTAAAGTCATAATTTGGCCCAAAACATCTCATTTACACAATTGACTCTCTTCCCCTTAATATAAACCAGGCCTTTAGGATTCGTATTCTTTTACATTTTGGCCAACAATGCCTTAAACTCACCCCAGGTTGTTAATTAATCCCAAACAGACTTGCTTATGTTGTATCAAGCACTATGGTTTTCTATAAGCATAGACAACACTATGATGGCTGGTACTGTTGTTAATGCAACATTCTTGTCCAAAGTGCAAAACTAAATGCGCAACCTTGCACCAAACATGTCTTGGATGATAGGCCGTGCCTGTGGTAGGAGGGAAGTTGTTCTTTCTGAACTACTGTTTTAAAACATGAATCATTAACCGCAACGAAACTAAAATGCTGAGGAAGGGACGGGTTGAATGCTGGGTTAAGCCCCTCAGACGAATTTCAGCCTGGCCGAGCAGTGCTCAGTGCAAAATATATGCAAAAAGAAACCAAGATTCCTCTCTTCGTGTTTATTGGGCCATAACTTCACACACTGGTTCATTATCACACACTGTTCCGCCGAGTGGGTCAGCGCCCTCCACTGCTCCAGATCCAGAAATGTTTACTTTAGGAAGATCTAGTATAAACATTCGCCGTACGCAGCGCAGGAATTGTGGCAGGCCTTTTCTGTTCCGCAACAAGTGGAACCATGGCCTGTGTGAGTATGTGAGGTTGTGTGTGTGTGTGTGTGTGTGTCTTCATCAGAGGCGACAGCTTCGTACAATGGGACAAAGGATCTGCCAATCACAATCAAAAGGGAGAGGGAAGGCAGTCCAGAGGGGTTTGGGGAGGGGGTCCTTGTGTGTCCTGCGACTACTGGGGGCTCCATGGTCCCAATGCAGTACGCAAGGGGGGTGGGAGTGTGGTTGATTCGGGAGGGGGTGCGGGGTGTGGCCGATTTGGGAAAATGAGGGCTAGGCTACTGAGTGCTGAATAGGGGGACCTTTTTACTAATTGAGCGAATACAGGAGTTACAAATCCCATTAAACAAGACCTTTATTCTTATCCCCCCATTGTTACAGTGCAAAACAAGGCAAACTATTATGTCATAATCAGCCTCTGTTAGTATTTTGACCCAGTCCTGGGAACAACTGCCATCACAGAGCACTCACGCAACATTCACTCACAAAAACAAATGAGTGCACACACGCTAGCAGGCTCCCGGGCAGACGGACATAAAGACACAGGTCCGGTCAGGTTTCATCGCATGGTATCGGTATTTGCCCCGTGAAAATAGGATACAGCTTCTCCTAAAGCTTCACTTTGGCTCCGACGCTGAAAATGTGCCAGTATCTTGTTTTGAAGGGCAGATTTTACAGTGATGTCACTAAGGCTGGAGAAGGTTTTACAAGGATGTAGTGAGTTGACGAGGAGAGAGAGAGTGCAGGCTCGTAGCGTTATCTTTGGCATGCTGGTTGTTGGACACATTCCTGGGGCGTCTGGTCGGTCCTCTCAGTGCCTGGGTCAGCTCTGGTTCAGCCCTTTCTGTACACTGCTACACACCAAGCCTCCTTAAAGCCTGCGGTACACACGGGTGGGGGTTCAGTGATGGAGCAGAAGGAGTTTGTCCAAACTCAGGCCTCAATTTTGTCCTAACAAAACTATAATCTGACAATCTGACTCAACAAAGGCTTGGGCAAAACCATCTAATGGTACACCAACAGGATTTAGCGAGGACATAACAGTAAGTCAACAAAATTCGGAATGAACTTAACAAAGGTTTTATAAAACTTTATGAAAGATCCAAAACGTCTGAGATTAATGATAACCTGTTCATATCCAACGTTAATTCGACGAAAAGTCTGACTGAACCTGAATTTAGCACAACCAAATTCCATCTGGACCTCACTTTGGCCCTACAAAATTATGAATGGACCTAAACATAGTCTGGCAAGCCTGTCCAACCCCAGCATTAACTGGACAAAATTCTGTCCCAACTTGACTTTTTTAGTCTTAAAGAGATAGTTCACTCAAAAATGAAAATTTGATGTTTATTTGCTTACCCCCAGGGCATCCAATATGTAGGTGACTACGTTT
>JBBMFX010000134.1:2096768-2108967 GCA_037832545.1 Rhabdalestes septentrionalis | reverse complement strand
GTGTGTGTGTGTGTGTGTGGGTGTGTGTGGGTGTGTGTGTGTGTGTGTGTGTGTGTGTGTGTGTGTGTGTGTGTGTGGGAGAGTGAGAGAGAGAGAGAGAGAGAGAGAGAGAGAGCTTTGGAATCTGAATGTATAGTGCTCCTTGGGCATGTCATTGTTTGACAGAAGCCAGAGTGTTCCCTGGCGGTGGGCCGCGCTGAAGGAGCTGGGCCGTGCCCTCGGAGAGGGGGGTCACGGGCGCCCCGAGCAGCGCGCACGACCCCTCTCATGTGAACACCCACTTTTTTCTGGGATCGGGCCAGGAAAGAATAGAGCCGTGTGTTTGGGATTCGGTGGGAAACTGCATCTCACGGTATGTCACTTCATGAAGGGCGTGTGGGGGGGTGGAGGACTGGCATGACTGTTCTTGTCTCTCTCAGCGGAATCTCTCCCTCTCTGCTCCTGAGAGAGCCATGGTGGGGTCAGGGAGTCGGGCAGCAGGCAAACATCCAAGCTCACTACACCGACTGTACTGCACTGTACTTCCAGGGATGCAGAGCCCACCAGACACAAAATCCCTCACTGCCACCTCCCAAACAGCTCAGAGAGGCTTTCACTGAACAATCAGCCTTGCTTCTGGAATGGTGTAGATTTGTGGCCAAACTTTTCAGCCCTCCTTAGGAAGAGCTTTTGGAGAACACCTATGAGAAGAGTGCATTACTATACACGTTTCAAAAAGAGGTTTAGTTCCCTAGAGAGCCATTATGAGCACAATGGGAGAGTGTGAAGGACCAGTTGTATTTGAGAAGTACATATAGGTTGACTCTGGTAGTGTAGAGTGACAGAAGTCGACTGATACTGGGAAAATAATACTAGCTAGCATGTAAGCTCATCATCCTAAATGTACATGAAACCAGACACAGAAACAGACTCAACTGCTCTTTACTTTGAACCCTCTGTGCTGTGGTTATGGAACTGGGCAGGTTCAGAACAGCTTCTTCCTCTATTCCTGTTCTTTTTTGTGTAATGAAGTAATTGCATTGGAGTTTAAAATCGCGTCACAGTTACTGACTGAATTCGTATTTCGACTACATGCACTGGATGGCCAGCAACGGCTTCATTGAAAGTGAATGGATGCAATGGAAGCACAGTCATGATAATATGGTTTTACACAGGCCAGACTGTATTTTCTGCACTGTTGTCTTTAGATTTTATTTTAAAAAGATTTCATTTTAAATGTTTATGTAAGAGGTACTGTTTCTTCTGTTTAGTTGCTGGGGTTTCAAGTGTAAAAAATCACTATTCAGAATAAATGCAGAGTAAATGAATCCCTTTCAGATTATGTTTGCTGTGAAAAACTGTTTCTTTCTAAATAAAATACTAAAGTGATTATTGGATTGGAAAGGACTACTGGACTATTGAACACTATATTTTCTAAGTGGTCCAGATTTGAACTGATTGGTGTGTGGTGAGCCTTTCCCACGTTGAAGTACTGAAAAGAGCATTTTACCATGTTTAACAGGTGCCTGTTTGTTAACATATGACAAATGTACTTGAACTTACCTTGAAAAAACAAACAAGCTAGACAGAGGAGAGAAAAAGAACAACACACCCAGGATGTGATGAAAATAAGTATCTGGTTCCTGGCACACAATAACGTCCCTGGTCGCCCGGGGCGAGTGTGTCAGTTGTTTTTCACAGAGCCGTGGCGCTCAAGCATCAAACGAATAGAAAAGTACCAAAACATGACGCTTCGTATACAGGACAATGAAGATGAGCCACTGTGACTAACCAGAGTGTTGGATTTCCTCACTGGGCTGGAGAAAAGTTCTCAGCTGAGGAAGTTCTATTGCATTAGGTCAGTGAAGAATCTTAACACTATTTTATAAGGGCACAGTTTTCAGTTGTGCAAATAATGCAGAATGTTCTGAAACACACAAACAAAGTCCAAAGAATTGCTTGTTCTCAATAAAGGTATTGCAGTGTTCTGTTCATAAAAACACGGGTTTGGTTCTGTTTCTTCAAAGTCATTGGTCAGTAACACCAGTATATTGCTTCTCAATGAGGATACATTTTCGGCATAACTCAGTCATTGGTATTTGAGCCATCTGTGTGAAATGGGGCATTGGAGTACTAAAAACGTCCAAAATGTGGTTGGGACAAACATCCTGAATGATGAATAAAGGAATAACCTTAAACTCCTGAGACCCAAAGAGAAAAAGTGTCTTCAATTTCTTTTTATATGATTTTCTGTCTATTTGGGCCTAAAAAAAACCCAAAACAATTAAAATTTCTTTGAATATATTTCTAATTTCCCAGCATGTCCACTGTAGAGGACAACAGGACGATTTCCTTCGGAAAATCACTCTTCTGTTTCTTGTTGCTTGCAAGTACAATGAAACCCGTATTTTAGTTGTGAATTATAAGTCATAGAAAATCCTCTGGACCGTTTAGGTGTGATAGTACTGGAGGCATGTTTTCTTTTTGGTTATGTAGATGAACATTGTGCATTAGGTGCACCACCTGTAAGTCTTACCATTGCAGTCCTGGTGCCAGCATGCAAACCCATTAAACAACAGACGTCACTGGAACACTATAGGGCTTGATGGGGGAACTTCAAATACTTAAGAAAGATACAGGTGGAAAAAATGTTCATTATAAAGGATGTAAGTGAATTGGCCAGGTCTCAGGAGGTTAAATGTATTTAAATCCCATCTAACAGTTTCCCATGAGGGAGTTTTTAGAGGCATTAAACATCTCAGATGTCTGGTTCCTATCACCACCACTGTGAACATCTCTGACTCCCCTCTTAGCAGTTTAACTTATGCATACATGTTGTACAACTGGTGGAATTCCAATATTATTGAGGCCAAACCTGGGTCCTGGTAACCACAACTACTGGGCTCCATCAAGTAGAAGATGGTGAAGCTTCAACAGTTTTATTTATATTTATTTTAAAGTTAGATTTTTCCAGGGCAAGTACACGCTGACTGATCGGATCAACGGCTTTCTCCGAGAGCGCCCTAAATCTTTTTTAAAGTACTAGATAGAATTTGCTTAGAATAACAATAGCACATATTGTGTGTCAGTGCCTTTAAGCATGGAAAAGAAAAACACGGCTTTGTTTTAAAATGCATTTTTCCCCCCTCTCTCACTTTTCTTTTCTCAAGGATGTTGTTTATGAAATTTTATGAGTTTCATCTCCTTTGACCCACAGCCCAAGCTTTCCCCCACTCTCCACCCCCCTCTTTCCTCTTCTTTCCTTGTAATGCTGCAAGTCCTCACAGGAAAATAATAAACAGATGAGACGGGATGGGAACGGTCCCGCAAAGCAGAGGCTGCTGATTCCCAGGCTTTCTGGATTGGAGTATCGAGGGCAAGCCATTGCTTGACTGCACCATCCCAGAGAGACAACCAGAAAAACCGGCCAGGGCTTTACCGTTACCTGTCACTCACTGACTCACACACACCGTAATTTCTCCTACAGTACACACACACACACAAAAACACACACATGCGCACACACACGCAAGCACATGACACACGCAAGTCAATGCACAAACTTCAAGAGCTCCATACACTCATCACTCACCGCTGGCTTAGAGGACAAGCGCGCCTGGAAGGCGGAGGGAGTGCATGTGGATGTTCTCTCACACACAGGCTGCGCGTGCATACACACACATAAAGGAAGTCATGGTTGCGAAACCATAAAGACCTCTTGCTCAAAGACACTCATGGACTTTTCTCTGCTTCGTGGGCGATTGCTTTTGCAGCCTTCACTTTAATTTGCCGAAGAATTATTGAGCAATTTTGGGGAAGCAGACTCTCCAAAGTGTGTAAATCCCAGAGAGGAGCCAGAAGAAACTACAGTGGTGCACATACACACACACACACACACACACACACACACACACAACATGACAGGCATACATCCAGTCAGCTCTATAATTATTGGAAAGCCAGACAAAAATGAGTAGAAAATGATAAAAAATGTTTACATGCACCCTGCTACATACCACTGATGTAACCATGCCACCGCCATATGTCATGATGGATGTCATGCTCACACAAGCTGTCACTACAATGTTTAATGTCATATAATATGCTAATTCAACCTCATGCAGCATCTGTCATAACAATTTCTGGTCATGCTAACATAATGCTAATTGGCATCAATCTTAATGAATATGCCAAGACATGTTTATGACAGGGTTACGTCCGTGTGATGCAGCAGCATTTAAATACAGGGTTAATTTAGCTCTAAACATAGGTGGTTCTACACGGGGGCCAGGGGGGAAGAACATCCAAAGACTGAAATATAAATAGAAATATAGAAATATAAATTTCTTATCGCGACATGCGCTGGCTCGAAGAACCGAGCTAATGCTACGTGTATTCTAGACTGACTAGTTAAATAATGGAACTAACGCTACGTGTGTTCTAGACTGACTAGTTAAATAATGGAACTAACACTACGTGTGTTCTAGACTGACTAGTTAATGAACGAAACGAATGCTACACGTGTTCTAGACGGACTACGATAATAACGGAAGTAACATTACGTGTGTTCTAGACAGACTACGTAAATAACGGAACTAACGCTATGTGTGGTCTAGACGGACTACGTTAATAACGGAACTAATGTTACGTGTGTTCTAGACGCATTACACTAATAACTGAACTAACGCTATGCCTGGTCTAGACGGACTATGTAAATAACGGAACTAATGCTACTTGTGTTCTAGACGGACTACTTAAAGCGCTACTCACACACGCTCACAAACACACGCAACGCCCTTTAATATTCTATTAAAATCTATTTAAATATATTTATATAGCACCTTTTTACAACCAAGTTGTCACAAAGCGGCTTTACAGGTCCGAGCCCCTAGTTAGAAGCTAAAGGCGACAGAGGCGAGGAAAAACGCCCTCAGCTGGAAGAAGAAACGTCAGGAGGAACCAAGACTCAAAAGGGGAACCTGTCCTCCTCATGGCCGACCCAGGGAGAAAGGAAAAAGAGTCTTTATGGGGATGAATAACAAGACAATGCCTTCATGAAAAAGATTATAGACAGATAGGACATCTAAAGCTAAGAGAGTTGGTTTGATTGTCGTTAGAGGTCAGTTTTGTTGGAAGAGAATCAGGGTGTACTCACACTAGGCAGTTTGAACCATGCCTGAGTACGTTTGACAACCAAAACGCGTTTAGTTTGACTAGTGTGCCCGGGCGCGGTTCGTTTAGCTGGCCCTGGCCTGGTTGGAAGAGGTGTGCCAGGGCGCCGGTTCGCTTGTAGTGTGAGCGCTAATAATGACGTAAGCACGCTCCTGCGCGGATGCTAAAACCGTATGTGAGAGCAGGCCAGAGGGGGAGTAGGGAGGGGGGACAATCGTACCCGGGCCCGGTTTAAGGCAGTACACCCTCAGAGTCTATAGTCCATAAACAACAGGATCAGGATATATAAATATTTAACCCTTAAGTGAAGTGAGCCTCTTTGCAGAATATTTGGATGCCACTTCCATTCTCGGTCTCTAGAGGTCAAGTAAGTGTTTATTGTCATTTTAGCCATATACACTGTACACATTGAAATTAAACAGCATTCCTTAAGGGCCGTGTTTGAACACAAACAAAAACAGAAACACCCCAATATTACCAAAGTGCAGACAGGACAAAAAACACAGCGTGCAAATGAGCAAGAGAGAGTGTGCAACATGAGCAACAACAAAACAGGACTGGACAATATTTACAGTCATCAACAAAAGCAGAAATAATAGTTTGAATAAATACAGTATTTCAGCAGTCATTGAGTTGGGCAAAATGCAAATGAGGAGGTACACATCAGTGAATAAATAACTGTGCAGAAAACAGCTAAATAGGGATTGTGAAGTATGTACAAAATAATCAGTAATTACAGTGGCAGTTTGGATTTTGTTATGTTTGTGTCAGAACATTTGTCGCTCACTCACTCAAACTTTATTTATATTGCACTTTTTTAACAACTGGAGATGACCAAAGTTCTTCACAACATTGCGAACAGCAAACATATACTCAGCACTGCGGTTTAATACACAAGAACTAAAAAGATAAAACCTAAGTTAAAAAAATGCATCAGGGGAGAATTTCATTTCTTCAGTATGTGTGCATATGTGTATGTGTGTTCATAACACAGTTTGGTTCTTGATAAGTATGATGATGTGAAGGAAGTATCTGAGGCCTGTGTTCTATGAAGCCAAATGCGATCTGGGAGGAGGGAGAAGAGGGTGAATGTGAGGTCATCCGTAATGCTGTAATATCTTTGTGGATGTGGCATGTGGTTCAAAACTCTTCAAAAGAGGGGAGAGATTCTCTATCTTCTCAGCAGTTTTCACAACCCTAGTGGGGTAAACAAAAAAAGAGCAATTCAGGCAATAATCTACGGAGAACATTGTGCACAGTTCCTCTGTAGAACATGGACTGACGAGGTACACTCTCATCAGTCTCTGCAGGAAGTAGAGACCCTGCTGGGCTTTCTCAACAATGGAGCTGGTGTTGAGGGATCATCAACAAACTTGACGATGTGCTCTGAGCTGTATATTGCTGCAAAGTCATGAGTCAGCACAGGGGCGGACTGGCAACCTGTACATCCTAGTCCAGAACATCCAATGCGGGCCTTGTGCTCAGTATGGTGGTGCTAGAGATATTGCTCTCAATCCTAAATGACTGTGATCCCTCAGTCAGGATGTCCAGGATCCAGTTGCAGAGGAAGGCATTCAGATCCAGCAGTCTCAGCTTTCCCTAGTCAGTGAGCAGAAAACAGTCCTGAAGAGCAGGGATGGCTCCCGGGGGCCAGAGTTTAGTCTGCTTCAGAACGGCTTGGCACATTTGATAAGCGGCTTTTATTCTGGAATCAGCACAGCAGACATGTGGCCTGAGTAACGGGTGAGGGAGGGGCTCTGTCCGGTACATGCCAGTGATGTTTGTGTTAACACAGTCCAGCATGTTCATCAAGTCTGATGAGCATATGTGCAATATTTGTGTGAGAACATCGAATAAAATACACTTTTGCACCAAACTGTGGATCCTAGAGAGACTACTGCAACTTAGCATGTCGTCGTCTTGGTCGAGTAGATACTACAGTAACTTTCACTTATAGTCAAACAGAAATCTTTTAAAGAAACCCTCAAGTGAACTTGCCAAAAAAAGGATGGAAAAACAATATCATTCATACTGAAGAAAATATTATATTTAGTACTGTTTTTTTACCCCAAAAGTATTTGGAACATTCACAGAATACATGACTCATGGACACCATGAAGCATCAGGAAACTTTAAAGAAAATCCGGTGGTTTCTACCAAAAAGGCTAAAATAGGGTTGTGGTGAGGTATTTCAGCAGGACAATAATGCGAAATATATGTTCAAGTCACCAGAAAAATAGTGTAATGACCACAGAATCAAGCAGTTGGCATAACTATTGAAATTCTCTGACCTAAACCCTGCTGAGAACCTGTGGGGTGAACTAAGGAGAAAAAAATCCACACATAGTACTCCAGTATTCCAAGGAATTCATCACTGGTTTATTTTGACTTTCCTTGAAGGCACAGGATTTGATCTGCATGTAGTGAGAAACGTCTTCTTGCATCACTTGACCTAGGTGGGACTCTAACCCACAATCCTCAGCTCCACAGGCTGACACCTTTCCCATTAGGCCACTGGGCCTTCTTCAAACCGGAAGCAAAACAGGTTGAGACTCAAACCTCTGGGTGGCCTCATACTCACTCAAGTTCTGTAATCGCTTAATCCTCACCTGTTTCTCAGGTACTCAGAGTCAATGGCACAGACTCACCCTAGGCAAGACACGCTGTCTCCTCAGAGCACACACACCATTCACTTACAAACTATGGTCGAGTACAAATTGGAGTTCTCCAGACACACATCTCTTTGAATGGTGGGAGAAACTGGAAACCCCAGAGGAAACCCATGTACACACACAAGGCCAGGACCCGGATTCAAACCCCCAGTGTGAGGTGCTATCCACTGCACCACTGTGGGGCCAGCCTCAAACTAGTCCATTCATCATCTGAATCTTTTATCCTTAATCAGACCTGCAGGGGTTCTGGAGCCTGTCCTGACAGTCAGAGTGCAAAAGGCAGAGAAACAACCTGGACAGATTTAAAGGTCCAGTGACCATGCCACAGAAACATTATTTGTTTAGCGTGTGCAGATGTACAGAAGGAGCCTCGACTTTAGCCTAGAGATGTGTTAACATTAAATTTCCAGAACCATTTTAATAAAAAACTAAAATGTTCCAAAGCCAATACACATAGTATAACGTACTGCAAATAAACAACATTTTTCAAACCATACTACATAAAAGTAAAACAAACTGCAGTAATGGCTTGTTTGCATTGCTCTTCTTTTTATGTAAATTCTTCGCTGTCTATATTTTCACTCACAAAAAAATTAAACCCCTTTGCATTTTATAGTTTTGCGAACCTCAAGGAGCTCTGTCAAATTAGAACATTCTTCCTGAGACAGGCCCCAGATCTACTCCTGGGACACGATCCCAACGCTTCCAAATCCTTTCCCTGCTACACACACACACACACACACACACACACACACACACAGAGTGACCAGCCACACTCCCCATTCATAAGGAAATACAAAAGGCAGTTCCTTGCCTCCGCTGCGGCCGAGTCCTCTCTCACAAATGAAAGCCAGATTCTCCCATACATTCAGCAGACTGACAGCTCTCTCTGCTTGCCAGTGCTGCAGAGGTCCAGGAACACGGGATTAGCCCAACTGGCTCAGAACAGTCAAACAAGCTTTTCGCTTGGCACATCTTCTGCTTTTCTTTTTTTTCTTCACACTACAGGGCTCCAACTTGGCAGCAGCAAGCGAACAGAGCGATTAAGGCGGCTTGCTAACGGTTGCCGGGGTCCATGACGTAAGGCTCGGTCTGAATGAATCACGGGTAGCGATTCAAGATCCCTACACTGTGAAAACACATCCAGCCGAGAGAGGGAAAACAGGGTTTTCCGACAAAATCAGCGTTTCGTCGTTTCGCACTTCATTCAGAGTCAGTAGATGGTGATGTTTCATGTGGAAAAGGTTTGAGGATCTTGTTACGTTGTTAAAATCTGATGTTCTAGCTTTGAAAATGACTTTTTGATCCAAGCTGCACAAAACTTCCATGCATTTGATTGCACTTCTCAACTCAAAACACTGGAGATGAATGAGATAATGTTTTAAAACGATATGTGACACTTTATTAGATACACCTATGACGTATCAGTACCCACTGTCCATTTATCAGCTCCCTCATTTACTGGTCCCAAATGGTTAGGACAACCACAGGACCACCAGCGAGCAGGTGCTCTTTGGGTGTTGGATCATTCTCAGCTTAGTGGTGATATTTAAATATTCAAATGAGATATTCAAAAGAGTTGTCTGTTTTAATAGGCATACATTTGCATATTTGTTTTACCAACGCACCGTTTGGATGGGCTGATGTTAGAATGAATATTTCATTGGAAAGACATGCTGTAGAGAAAGGATTTTTCAGAACGGATTATCAAAAATCCTTCTGTGAAATGCTTCAAAGTGTGGTTAGGAAAGAATGTGTTCCATGAATACAGATGGTCTAAAAGATGAGATTGTTGGTACTAAAAGCTACTGAGAAAATGCACTATTTTTGTGAATGTTGTTGTAAAAAGGAAATTAGTTTGATGAGACATTAAAATTTTACAGGAAATAATATTTGATTTGATGTGATATTATTTTGTTGAGTGTGGGTAAAGCTAAATCTTCATTAAAGTTGGGATGTGACGAGTCATCATTTTGTCAGAATAATCTCTATCCATTATGTTACTTGGCAGTAGGTGTGCAAAGCGGCCGCTATTCATATCTGTATTTGTATTTGTTGAAAGGGAAAATTATTTGTAATCGTATTAGTATTTGCATTCAAGTAAATTTCAAAGTGCGGTGCACAAACTCCAACCGCCGCTCCCTGAATCTACTCCTGAACTTTGGGTCCGATCTAAGCTCTAAGCGGAGTATCTACTCCAGTACATGAGCGTGTGACGGGGCGGGGGTTTTCGAATACAAATATTTTTTTAAACATTAGTCCGAATACCTTATTCGTAAAAAACATTTTATTTGTGCCTTTCCGAATACCATATTCGGGTTCGGCTCCACCCATACTTGGCAGCCATGCCCGACTTAATGAACTGTTAATGAATGAGTGTGGCTATATGCTATAGTTATTAATAATAGCACCCTAGCAACCACCAGAAAAACCATAGCAACCAGCTAGCAACACCTTAGCATCCACCCACAAAATCATATTAACCACCTAGCATCACCATAGAAAAGTACTGCAGCCACCAAGCAACTCCCTAACAATCAGCAGAGATACTATAGGAACAACTTCGGAATTGCTGAAACAGTGTAATCAAGGAAAACATTCCTCCGGAAATGCTTCTCTACTTTGCTCAATTGATTTGTATACATATAATTATTTATTGCACATTCACACACTATTTTAATTAATCAGTTTTAGCACATTTGATTAGCATTTTGTGAAACCAATAAGCCACTCAGGGCTGTGCATTATAGAGATTTTATCGTGTTTCTCATAATTTTATGCATTCTGCTCTGTCTCTGTCTTGTTTTATATGTAAAAAATGTCCTTAAAAAAAGACAGTGAACTAAACTGCAAACAGTTCCTAGACCCTTAGTTTGCTTTAGGTTTGCTCTAGCACACAAGAGGACAATTGAGAGTGGAATCAGGTCAGGCTCAGAGAACTGAAGGTGCCTTGAGAGGATTGGCTTTTATAGATCATGTCTGTAAGTTCCCAGTGTTTGAGTGAGCTTCGCATAAACGTCAGTTTACAGTATGGAAGTAAACAGCTCGAACAGGTTTTTAATCACATCGATTCAGGGCCTGCCAGTCCACACCTGCGCCGGGCCACGCGTCAGCCAGCAGGCCTCTGAATGCTGAGATCTTTTTTTCTGGCAAACGTTAAGACCGATCTGAAAAACATTTTCCTCATTAAGCACTTAAATCTGTGAAGACAGATTAGGTTTATGACTTTAATTTAAGCTGTACAGAGGCAAGTACATGAGAGACTGAAGGAGTAGGCAGGCTGGAGGGTTTTATTTCTTTACTCTTAACTCAAAGTGTATAAAATCAGATTTCAACAAATATAAACAGTGTTAGTTTAAAACCGGTGTTTCCTACGGGCTCGCCATTTTCTGCTCTTCATCTTGTTGTGCCACCATCCAGCCGATCTCTGGACCCCCCTCCCTCTGCAGGTTTTCCACACCCATTGTGGGTGGAGACTATTGAGAAAGTTCTTGCGTTATCAAAAATCAAGAAATTTGAGCATTTTGTTCCTAATGGGACTTTGCATGTGATGCATTTTTAAAATCCAAAATTCATCTCTTTATTCTCTTCAATTCCAGTACATGATTCCGTCATGCAGATTAAGCCATTGCACTTTCAAACATGTCTTTGCATTGCAGTCTTCCAGTAAGAGGAGCAAGGTGAACATTTTGCTATGCCAAGGAAGGGTTTCAAATCATGGACTGAGGAGTCACCATTCTTCTGTGAAAATATCTGCTAGAGTTAAAGGTGTGAAATTGTAATATATACCCACACTACCACCACCATGTTTGACAGCTCGTATGGAGCTCTTATTGCTGGATGTGATGTTGTTTTCACTTCATGGCAGAAAAACAACAAAATTGTTCACTTTTGACTGGTTGTTCCATGAGACATACTCCAAAAGGCTTGGGGGCCATCAAGGTGTTTTTTGGAAAAATGTTTGACAAGTATTTTTGTTGCTTTTGCTTAGGAGTGTTTTTTTGCCTTGCAACTCTCCCATGAACACTTTTTTCCTATTTAATGAAGGGACCGTGAACACTGATCTTATCTTATGCAAGTGAGGCCTGTAGTCACTTAGATGTTAATCTGGGTGATTGTGTGACCCGATTAGTTGTCGCTGTGCTCTTAGTAGAGCTGTAATACTCTGATCCTTTTTAGAATTCGGCTCCCTCTGAGTCACTCACTAAACTGATCTGGATCTACACTCACCAAAAATATAAACGCAACACCTTTGTTCCTGCACCGATTTTTCATGAGATGGACTTAAAGATCTAAAATTCATTACAGATACACAATATTACCATTTCTCTCAAACATTGTTCACAAATCAGTCTAAATGTGTGATAGTGAGCACT
>JBBMFX010000134.1:2056596-2066770 GCA_037832545.1 Rhabdalestes septentrionalis | reverse complement strand
AATAAAATCGCAATCGCAATATTCGTTCAAAAAATCGCAATATGATTATTTTGTCCATATTGCACAGCCATAGTGTGTACGCACTTGAATGACTGAGTCAGAAATGGTTACGTCTTAATTCTAAAGGGTATGTGAGTACTTTGCAATTATGATTAATCTGATGTACCTCTTGGCAAAGGACGTATCCTTCATTTACAAAGTTACACATTTTTAGATGACCATATCTGCATCTTTGTAAATGAGCTCTGAATTGTGCCTCATTTGAAACACAAGTTATTAATTATGTTATTAGAACTGCTGTAGGCTGAATAGGTACACACATGTAACCACATTGGTTTTCATGACATCACAAAAGCACCATTGGATTGTTTTAGTATCAAAATTTGCATTCAGGGCTTGCATGAACTGGGGTGTGAAATGACGACAACATTTTTAAACTGTGACAGAGTTGATGAACCGCCTTGACCTTTATTTTTATCTCAAAATAGCAACAGAAATGAGGAGGTTTGCTGTATTTTGAAAAATCTGAGGAATTCACTTTTTAGAGGAGTTGGCACAATGCAAAGCAATGTGATAAAATACATTCAGTGAAAATTGGAATTCATTTGTAATAAACGGTAGTGAACGGTTCCTACCCCACAAGTATAACAAACATGTAGACTGTAATATATGTAGCTATTACGATGTATTTTTAGGATTTAGTTGTTTTAATGTAATGTATTTACTGTGTAAAGTAAATACATTCAAAGTAAATACAAGCAAGTTTGGCTCATTCTGTGCACACAAAACCTCAGTCCCAGGCTCCCAGACTCCTGCCTTTGGCCCTCAGTGCTCACGGGGACTGTTTGTGTGCTGCAATATTTTTGAAATAATGGAGCAGAATTAAGGGCCCAGGCCGAACCGCAGCTCAGGGGACCAAAGGGCAGCTCATTATTTTGTTTTTCTGTGTTTATCTGGTTGGGAAAAGCAGAGGTGTATCTGCACTGGGAGGTGACCCTCGGCTTTCCAGCCCCAACAGGACCATGATGCCTTATCTCTTTGGGGAAAGGAGGGGGAGGAAGAAAGTAGGTGTGAGAGAGTGTGTCAACGGAAGAAAAGACTCAGACAATCCCGACCAGATGATAAGAATGATTTAGCTGCGGTGTGATAAGGAAAGCTTATGGATGAGTAGTTAAGTGTACTTAAGAGAAGCGTCCCTAAATCTTTCTGTTTTAGAGTGTGGTGAATTTAATTAATACTGTTCAAAACAGTATAATTTATGTTTTAACCCATCTCTGCTGTACCATATAGTTATACAATCATCCACATTCTGTGATAAAGAATCTGACATCAGTTGCAGAAAACAATTGCTCTCTTTCTTCACAACCCACTGTGATAACAAACACCAAGGCCTGCCCCTACAGTTTATAGGATGCAGCACAACCACATGCAGTGATACAATCTCCAAACCCTGATCATGGAGAGATCATAGGCTTACACCTAAGGGGGAAGGACAGCGGACGTAAACGGAGCCTTCTGATTGGCCGTTTCACAGCAGGGGGTCTGCTTTGGTGACTGGCCGTGACTGAGTTTGTGGTGGGGGCTGTAATCCTCTCCACACTCTCTGCAGGCGCTCTCTGGAGTTTTCCCACATAAATCATACCGCACCGGGGTGGTAAAGTCATCACCAGCCATTCAGTCCACACACACACACACACACACATTCAGCTTTTATGCACTGTAATCTGTTTGTGCAGCATGCTAGCACAGACCCAATTTTGAACAGAATGTATCAAAACTTTCACTTTACAATGAAGTCTAGCAAGACCAGCACTGACATACCTTTTGAGAATCTTTATAAATGATACATATAATATTTTTTTTTTAACCGTACACATGTTACTACCACAGAAAAATCAGAAAAACAAAAGTATTCCACATATTATATTAGATAAGGTCTTTTCTGCAACTCTGAACCATTTCTTATGTAATTTTGCACACAATAGATTTAATCTACATTTAAAGATTTCATCTTTACCAAGTCAGCCTGGTTCATGTCTGTGGTCATGCTGAGCACGACTGATCATAACATAACCATTTCTTGTTTACTCTTCTTACTTTTCATCCAAACGTAGTAGCTTTTGTCGTCTCTGAAACATCTTCTGATTTTTGGTTACATCACCAGGTGCCTGGAAAAATATTAACTAATGATCTAATTAATTAATAATTAGGTTTGGGCTGTACAATGATGTTTGATGTTACAGTGCTCACAAACTGTCACAGTTATTTTGTTAATATTTTTCTGTACTTTTTGAATTTTTTTGATACTGCTACACTCATGGACACTGTGTCATTATGGGGAGAGCATAATGTGTCGTGTGTATTTGGATTTAGTGCATCTCAGTGTGTAAAACAATTTGAGTAATTGTTTCTTTTTACACATGTTTAAGAGTTTTTTGGAGATTCCTGATTAGACATCAGAAAAAAAGGCATTTAATGTATCATAACACTCGCTGGAACCATTTTTTTAATTGTATTTTTGTTTCAGCCACCCCCTACAAATAATATCATGGTTCACTTCCCCCTCCTTCCACCCCCACCTATCATTCAGAAAAAGACACTCAGAGAGTTTGGAATCCCTCCTCTGAAATTTTCCCTGGTCTAAAAGGAAAGTGCATTCTTATTTCTTAGTCTCGCTGACTTACTTATATAAGCCGGTTTCTATAAATATTATGAAATCCTATGTAAGTTTATTTCTGTATTGTGACTCTTAGCTCACTCTGACATAAGATCTGTATCACATTCAATATTTTTGGGTTTGAGTGTTCAGATACGTTAGCATAGCTCAAGATAACCAAAAAGGAATCCCATTCTTCCTTTATAAGTATCTTATCTAATACTGTGGTGCAAGGCTTTCCACTTAACGTTTCTCACATCTTGTTAGCCTAATTATCTTTACGGTCATGGCCTGCGTTATTTTTTGCTCAAGTGCTCTACAAGGGGTATTAGCAGCGTCCCCCGGGTCCGGGCCAGGCATGGGGGGAAGGGTTAAGAGGCCGCTGGGGGAGATAGTGAGGATGTGTGGCTTTGCTCTCTGCAGGGTGGTCCTCTTTTCACAAAGTAACTTTAACCTCCTGCTTTCACTCTCAACCAGGCAAACATACAGTACCATTCACTCTCCACAAAGAGCGCAAGGACTAAACAGAAATGGACCACAAAGCAATGCTGCATTACAATGGTGCCAAAACATGTGGGCAATGCAGGATGCACATCAGTAGAAAGCACAATCCAGGGACATACAGCTGAGCAAATCACTGCAAAACAAACAAAACATGTCAGTGTACAGCATATAACTTCAAAGACACAGGGACTAATATGAGCCATGTGGATTAAGGGATTTTTAATTTTTTTAGAGATAGTTCTGCCAAAATTAAATCTGTGCAGTTCTGTGCCCTTCCACTAATACACTTTAGCCTTAGAAGATAGATGCTAGGTTAGCATGAAAACTGTTTGTTGATCACAAGACTTGCTTATTAGATTTGTATATTGTATAATGTAACTGATATCAAGTAAATGGACAAAATGTCATCAGCATAGCAAAAAAAAGTAGGGATGGCAATCCTGAATCCTGAATTGTACCTTAGCAATTATCATTGACTCAAACTGCATACCTTTAGCATTGATAAAAAGAGTAGTAATAGCTATGTTGAATCCAGAATATTACCACTGAAATAGGCACGATTTCCAATTAGATGCCTTTAGCTTTGCTAAAAAAGTCCAGTTTTTACCATAGAAATTAACATTAGCAGAAAGTGCATGCCTTTAGCATAAAAAAGTTGACCAAGTGATTAGCATTAATTGAACCTACATAGCTTTTAGGATAGTTAAAAAGAACATGAAAAGCAGTCTTAAAAAAAGCTTAACAAAAATACAAAACATGAATACAATTCTTTAAGCACAACAACACACAATGTACTTAAAATGTGCTTAGCCCTAATGTAATTTACCCCTGAAAATACACCAGACCCCTTCATTTGAGTTAAGTGGCCCTTAATTTGTGAAACTGACCCCTTACTTTGATATTAAAATTAGATTGAAAGAATAAGTGTGAAACCCCTTGATCTTAAATGTACCTAGTTAATAAGGAAGGTTCTATTATTTAAGGGGAAAATATTTGAAAGGGGAATATTCAGTAATGTTACCCCTTAATTAGTCTGTGCACTTTTCCCTTAATTTCCCCTAATTTAAAATATAAGATAATTTTAAAAGCCAACATTAACCCTCTATGGCATAGCGTTACCTTTTGGCAACAAAATGTTATTTTGGCCCATCCACTGCCCCAATTTAAAAAAAACAAAAAAAAAACATCTCAATATATCTCATGACAAGTCTGGAACCAATCAAATTTAAGGTGTGTGTAGGTTTGACCATTCATCTGGAGGTGGAGGACTGATTTTTGAGCCAATAGCTGGGTTGCAAACACTGCTAGCAGACGGTAAGACAAATTTAAATTTTTAACATGTTTAACTTGAAATAAATTTGTACAAAAAAGATGTGATGCACATGATTGAGTAAAGACACCTTTTGTCTTTATTCTTTTTTTTTTTTTTCATTTGTTGCCTCAGGGCAAAGTTATGCAGTAAGACCACATTTAGTTTGTTGCCTCAGGGCAACACTGTGCTACAAGGGTAGTAAAACACCAAGGTTTATGCATTTATATATTTATATAAAAATGTTTGTGTTTATTTTTAAATATATAAACACAAACACACACAGCTAATCTCTAACCTACGAATTGATAAAACAATTTACCTTATGTTTATTGAAATAACACTTGTTGAAATTGTTGTTGTTGCAATAAAACTGTATTTATTGTATGTCATTATATATTATAAAATATCTTGGTGTTTTTGACCCCTTGTGGCATAGCATTGCCCTGAGGCAACAACAAAAAAATATTTTAGGAGGGCTTAGGTGGGACAATTTTATGATTGATATATTATTTAGGACCCCCAAGCTCCCAAAATCTTGAATGAAATATTTTTTTCCTCTTAAAATAAATATGCGTGCAGTAAAGGGTTAAGGCATTTTGTTTTGTGGTGAAGATGCTGCTTTTGGTTCTGCATTTATTATTAGTTTATTTTTACTGCTAAATGTTGGTTCACTTCTATAGCTACATTAGCCACAAAGCTCTGGTACAAAACACTAAATCCGACCTGGCAGTTCAGGAAATTGTGTTCATTAGACTTTTGGTAAAACATTTGCTTTAGTCTAGTCATCAGAGTTGAAGCCAGTACAGATTCAGAAGTTCTGAAAGGTGGAGAACATGAGAGACTCCTCTTCCTTCCAGCAGACGCAGGCAGGTGGTGCGTAAATCAGGGCCGCGGACACTTTCTTGTTTGTCTAATGTTGGATCCCTTCTGAGATCAGCGAGAACCCTGTCGCCTGCTTTTCCCTCCATACACACCCTGCCTTTTACAAACACACTCACCATGTCACGCACACACACAGAGTATAACGTTTCTCACTCTGCTTGGGAGATATCAACAGAGCAACCAAGAACAAACAAATAAACAAGCAATACAAGCGATTATCTTCTGTCTCTCTGAGACTTAACAGAATAATCCCAGAAGTTTACAGAAATTAATAAACTATCCATAAGCAAACTGTACTTTGCAATGCTATCAGACTACTGAACAACAAACTCTTTTTAAAAAGCATCATTTAGTCTTCACTAAAAGCTAGATCAGAAATGTACAATTTTGAAGTGTGGCAAAAAAAATAGAGAGAAACACAGCCTACCCCTGACATACTGGTGGTTTCACTCAAATGCCCATTTTTATTCAAGCAAAATTTAGAAAACCAAAACAATTTATTAGGTACTAGTCTCCTTGTTCTGGACCAATTTTGGCCTCCCATTCCATACAAATAAACAGGAGAACAAATATTGGAAACTACTAAGAAAAGTCTAGATCTTTCACATTTGCACTTAAAGAAGACTTCCACGGCAGAAGTCAAGCCATGAGATGAGTAAACAAAGTCATAAAGTGTGTTTTAGTGTTCCACAATAAGTTTCTCCTTAAGAAACAAATAAATATCAAATAAAGTCTTTACATTAAAGAGTTACAAATATATTGCCTAAAATCTGTGACATTGTTTTGTGACAGTACTGTGATAGATATAATTTCAGCCTAGTATTAAATTACTATCATGTCCAATTGGGAGAAATTCTTAAATCAAATAAGTGTAGTCTAGACAGATAGGTAGATTAGACTTGTTTTAGATGATCAAACTAATTTAAATATTAGACAAATATAATTCAAGTAAATAATGCAGTTTTACAAGTGATGATTTTATACATTAAGGAAAAAAACTATCCAAAAACCTACATGGTACTATGTGAAAATTAATTGAATGTAATCCCCACAAATCACAAAGTAAGTTTGGTTAATCACATTGTTTGGAAAAGTGAGTGCAATTTCACCAGCCACACCCAGGCCTGATTACTGCCAGACCTGCTGGACCGTGAGATCACGTAAAAAGTAGGTTAAAAGCTCCCAGAAAAGGAAAACATCTTGCCACGATCTAAGGAAATTCAGAAACTGGTGAGAAACAAAGTAAATGACATCTATCTCTCTCTGATAAAGGTTACAAAGCCATTTCGATAGTGTTGGGACTCCAGCGAACCAAGGTGAGAGCCAATACTCACAAATGGATAAAACATGTTGCAGTGGTGAACCTTCCTAGAAGTGGCTGGCCTACAAAGAACCCAGAACAACATATAGGCCTCACTTGCCTCAGATAAAGTCAGTGTTCATAACTCAACCATGAGAAAGAGACAAAAATGGCATGCATGTTCTATGGCGGTGTGAATCTTCAGGAGGTGTGCATCCCGCTATATCTGGCATAAAAGTAACACAGCATTTCAGAAAATGAACATCATGCCATCAGTAAAACATGGTGGTGGTAGTGTGATGGTCTGGGGCGGTTTTGCTGCTTCAGGACATGAACAACTTGCTGTGATTGAAGGAACCATAAATTCTGTTCTCCACAAAATATCCTGAAGGAGAATGTGTGGCCATCAGTTTGTGATTTCAGGCTGAAGTGTACTTGGGCTCTGCAGCAGGACAATGATCCAAAACTCACCATCCACTTCTGAATGGTTTAAAAAAAAAACAAATTGAAAGTTTTGGAATGACCAAGTCCACGTCCAGACTTGAATCCAATTGAGAGGCTGTGGCATGACCTTAACAAATTTGGTTCATGCTCAGAAACCCTACACTATGGCTGAATTAAAACAAATCTACAGATAAGAGTGGGCCAAAACTCCTCCACAGCGATGTGAATGACTTGTTCCCAGTTTTCACAACCACTTAATTACAGTTTTTGCTACTAAGGGTGGCACAACCAGTTATTAGGTTTAGGGGGCACTGACTTTTTCACATAGATTTGGATTGTTTTTTGCCTTAATAAATAAAATCCTCACTTAAAAACTGAAGCATGTGTTTACTTGGATTATCTTTGTCTAATGTTTAAATTATCATTACATGGCAATCTGATAATCTGAAGTGTGACAAACATGCAACAAAATAAGAAAACAGAAAGGGGGCAAATACTTTTTCACAGCACTGTAGGTAGATGTGTTTTTTTCTTTCCTCTGTGATAAATGTTTGTTTAAATGGGAGGATTTCTCGAACAAAACTGAATAAATTAAGTCTCAGCGACCTGCTCCAAGCCCGTGATGGCTTTCATCTTAAAGGACTGAATTAATGGCACTTGCATTCTGCTTGTGTCATCATCAAAGGCCTCGATGGCAAAGCCATCTCCCTGGACCTGCGCCAGAAGCCCCTGCCAAGCATAACCACAACGTGTCAGACAGACAATACCGTCTCCGCGTTACAGCAGCGAGCGTGGGTGCTCTGCATGAATTAACCTCATACGCAGACGCAACAAAACAACAACAACAACAACAAAAGCGTCTCAGACTGCGAGCAGAGAGAAACTTCCCATCTGTTTCAGGAGTGAAGCTCTTATGTATTAAATATAGGAATATAGGAAAAAAGGAAAAGGAAATGGAAAGAAAGGCCGTCACTGCCTCCTGTTTCATCAGATCCGAGTCCTTGTGGTTCCTTTATAGATTTCATTGTTGTGTGAAAACAACAGTGGAATCCGTGTTTGGACTTCTCTGGATTTCAATGTTGAAATCAGATTTACTGTTGTAAAACCACAGTGATCGAGAGAGTCCCATTCATCCCACTGTGATCCGGTTCAGGAAAACAACCAAACGGATCTGACTGACTGTGTCTGTTGGAAGTGGCCTTGGCAGGCGAGGAAGTGAAATGAAATCCAGAGTTTGCTTGAGAAAGCTTCTGCTTTTTGGTGAAAAATGTTTACTGCGCGGGTTTGTTAAGCGCATTATGGCTGTAGACAGTTTAAACCTGGGCTCTTTCTCCACACAGGTCCTCAGCTTGGGGCTGGTGCCTGAAACAATGCCCCATCAGAGGGCCGCGGGCTCCAGGTGCTGCGTGAATGCAGCAAGCTTTTCAGGCTCCTCAAAACATGACATCACTCCCGGTAACGAACTTCTCTCAAACTGGGCTCGTTAGACTCACTGTCCTTTGCTCACCACTAATTTATTCAAGGACTGACGAGGGTCGGAGGGCGGGTAGAGGGGGGGTGGGAGTGGGGGGGCTTAGACCACGTCCCTCCATGTCAGTGGGCTCCCCACCCTCCTCCTCTACCTCCTGTGGAGAGAAACTGTGTCATAATGCAGCAGACCCTTTCTTATTCAAATGCCCACCATTGTCTCTGTAAGCGAGCGGCTCTGCTCTGTGCCACAGAACAACCGAGGCTCTATACGTGGAGGAGAAAGAGTACAGCGGGGCAGGGCAGGCCGCAGAGAGGCGAAGGGGGGAAATGTCTGCACTCGCTTCCGTCCCACAGACACAATTCGTCTTCTTATACGCCGTAATCGGCAACACAAACAGGGCAGAGGGCTGCTCCAGCATCACTGGTCCAAGTAAAGCAGGTCCTCTTGGATGACTTGGATTTCAAACGGCTCATTTCAGGAAATATAAGCATAAAACTAAATGACCCATTCCCGAGAAAGGAAAGGGTCACACGCTGCTGCCGAAAACACAAACAGAACGTTTCATTTTTCATGTGGTTCTCTTAGGTCTTGCGGGTGAAAAAAAAGAAGAGCTACACAGGCTCAAAGAAAGTGTCTGGTACTCTATTACTAGATTTTAATTTGTCCCATACATAGTTATTACAAGTTCAATATGTGGTCAAATGTGTTGAGCCAAGTGCAAAACAAGTTCTTAAATGATTAAAAGAGAAATTCAATTGAAGAGGCTCAACTAAGGTGATAAAAATGTACTGAAAATAGTAATAAGCCTGTGTTACCAGGTTTTATGGGAGATAAAGTGAGTGTTAGGTTGTTTCAGGCCTGTTCTTTGGCCAGGGGCGCTGGATGTCTTATGACCTGTTCGAGGAAAAAAATTCAGTTGTAGGCCAGTTGTACTGATGCGCTATTGCAATTTGTTCATTCTCTACTTTTCTACATTAAAATCAGAGCCTTTGCATCCATGAACAGGTTTGTGTAGAATAGCCTAAAATCACTCTCAGCTTAAACTCTTGTAAGATTCTTAACTAGTCAGGGCAAGAAACAGAGGAAATATATAACATATCCAGCATCTGTCGACACAGGAAATTATATATAGGTGATTCTTTTTTCTCTTTTTCTAAATTAGAAAAGTAAAAAGGTGAGAAAGTTTATGTACTAAAAACCAGAGAAATTAGATTTCATGAAAGAAATAGACTTAATGTGAACCACTATTGGAACTCAAAGACTTAATGTGAACTCATAGACCCTTCATACACTTGTGCAGGCTGGTGGGATCCGAAGGTTGTGAGGTTAAATCCCAGGACTGCTGGTGGCACCACTGAGATACCCTTGAGCAAGTTAGTGTCCTTCCCATGTGATGCATCCAGCTTTACTTGGTGAATGTGGTAAGCATGAGAAAAAAAATTCACATTGTTCGCACTGTGTGCTGTGGTGTGTGTTCATATTATTATGAGGAGCAATTTTATTTCCTTTCCCTTGAATAAATACCTAATTATACTACTAGTCCTACCTTTACTAGTGCCACTGCTACTATTACTACTGCTACTACTACTACTACCACTACTTCTA
>JBBMFX010000134.1:2015132-2034531 GCA_037832545.1 Rhabdalestes septentrionalis | reverse complement strand
ATATACATACTAAGTGACACTTATGGCTATGTGTGGATATGTGGCCAAATAAAACTATAAATCACAATTAAATTGTCATTTTAGGAAATCCCACTTCAACAAGTAAATTTCAGATCCCAACAGGGTCTCCTCATATGTTTAACTTTTTCAACCCATCATTAAAGGGGGTCTACTATGAAAAAGCTTCATGGCAAAGACTGTTTTCATTCATTGTATGCATTTTGGGCTCTAATGTGGGCCTTTACTCTTTGCTAAATTGTGGACAAATTAGGAAAAAAGATGTTTTAAGGCTCAGTGTGTCCACACTCCTTTGACTGGCATTGTATATATGTAGCGAAGCAATATAGTGTTCATAGAGTGTAAATGTGTGCACATGAGTTTGGCCGTATGCATGTTTGTGAGGAGGAGAGTGTGGAGTGTGCAGGGAGAGGTATTGTCTGGGGGAGCCAGCTGCTTGGTATTCTGCTGCTCCTGTTCTGCTGCGTGGAGTTGTCCCGTTAGCAGGGGTGCGGGGTATTGTCCTACTGCTCTCTGGGACAAAAGCAGTTCTGTGAGGCCCAGTGAAAGGCACCCTCTACCCTCCCTGGCGGCCCGTCCCGGCCCGGCCCCGTCCCACTCCGCCGCTGCCTGACAACCTGTCGGCATGGAAACCACGGGAACCCGGGCACCACACTGTAGGACCTTTCAGCAGTGAGAGAGAAAGAGAGAGAGAGGGAGAGGGAGAGGGAGAGAGAGAGAGAAGGAAACAGAGGAAGTAAGAAAGGATCTTTCGAAAGAAGGTGGGAAAAAAACGTGCAGACAGAAATTGAGGAAAAGGAATTGGAAGTTTACGGATCACAAAAGGAGAGAGAAAATCTGGGAGAGAGGTGGAGGGCGAGGGCGAGAGGGAGTGTGCGAAGGAAAGGGAGGAAGTCTTCACATGGCAGACAAAACCATGAATAGCAGGGGCTGGACCGGTGTGTGAGACGCGAGAAAGGGCGGCGTGAGAGACGCCGTCCCGGCGGTTGTGGTGAATGAGCGCATGTCTGAGTCGCCGCCGTGTTATTGTATTATATTCCAACGTTCCCGAAATTAAGAATTTGAATGACCCCAATGCATTGGATGCTTTTAAGACATGATCACTAAAGTGATTCTGAATCTGTGTCCCTGTCCCGGCTGCAGGGTTCGAGGGCAGACTCTGCGAGAGCAACATTGATAACTGCCAGCCCGACCCCTGCCACCATGGCACCTGCGTGGACGGCATCGCCAGCTACACCTGTAACTGCGTGCCCGGCTATACAGGCTACCGCTGCGAGAACCAGCTCAACGAATGCCACAGCAACCCCTGCCAGAACGGCGGCAAGTGTGTGGACCTGGTCAACAAATACATCTGCCAGTGTCAGCACGGCACATCAGGTGAGAGGAATGTGAAGGAATGTGAGACTGTAGCACACAGCTTTGAATAAAATGGAGAAACTGAATCATGGCATCAAATATGAGTCACTTGTTTGTAGGGAGAGCTGGACTGAAATATATCAGAACCCTGTACTAGTAGAAAACAGAACTGAACGCTGTTTTTTGTTTGCAGGCACCAACTGTGAAATCAACTATGACGATTGTGCCAGCAACCCCTGTGAATATGGCATCTGCAAGGATGGCATTAACCGTTATGACTGTGTGTGCAAACCCGGCTTCACTGGTAAGATTTCTACAGTCGGAGCTGTAGCCATGTTTTAAAAATGTTTAAAAAATGTTAAAGAAATACAGCATTACTGTCATTAACATTGTTCGGCGTCTCTTATTCTCAGGCCCCCAGTGTAACGTGGAGCTGGACGAGTGCTCATCAAACCCATGCAAAAATGGAGGCACCTGTGTGGACGAGGAGAACGGCTTCCGCTGCCTGTGTCCAGTGGGCTTCCATGAGCCGTACTGCTACTCACATGTGGACGAGTGTAGCAGCAGCCCCTGCGTGCATGGAGCCTGCAGAGAGGACCCCAACGGGTACCCACCACAGCTTATCCTATTTATTCTATTAAAGTACCCACCACAGCTTATCCTATTGAATAAAAACCATAAACTTCAGTGTATCATTATATAATTTACATGGTGGCAATGAACAATTGCTGTCCTGATGTTCAGTTTTGTTTGTGTAAACTTTGATCTCCAAATTTGTATGTGTTGAAAAAACATTTATATAACATCATGAAGAGTTTTTTATACAAATATTGTGGAAACTGAGTGGAGTTTCCACAATTTTATTGTAACGCTTTCACTGAACATCTCATTACTATTACTTAAGAAACGTTATCTCTTAAGATTTACAGACTTCAATTTAGCTTTCACTCATTCCACTGGTTTCATTCATTCACTAAGCGATATTCTTGGCAGGAATAGAGAACATAAACATAGCTTTATGTCATGTCAGCCGGTTCCAAGGTCTTATCCACATGACCAGTTTATCAGTCTTCTTCATGATTACGAGTGAGTAAGAATGAGTAAGAGTGTGAGTAAATGACTGTGGTGTATTGTGCAGGTACCGCTGTGACTGTGAGCCGGGCTGGGTGGGTAAGAACTGTGACCTGGACCGAAACGACTGCCTTCCCAACCCCTGCCAAAACGCTGGCACCTGCATCGACCAGCTCAACGGCTTCATCTGCAAGTGCCGACATGGCTTCAGAGGTGGGTGTGGCCTTCTTTACCCGGCTAATTCCCTTAATCTAAAATACATGACAAAGCTGACACTCCTGACACAGATCAAACATGGACCCATCCTTAAAAAGTATTACTGAAAGATAATTGTAAGTATTAAGATCATTATTTAATCAAGAGTATTATTTAATCTCCCTCAAATCCTATATCAAGGCTCTTAGACTCCTTTAAAGAGCTCCTACAGTTCTCATTCCTCTTCTGTTTGTCAAAGTAAAGGGATTCAAATGTCTCCCCACCCCATGTTTTGGACTGCACTGCCCTCTAGTGGGGCATGCAATAGTTGTTACATTTCTGTAGTTATTGTTTTTCCTGCGCAGATTGACATATCGTCTATTTTTCTCTCCCACTTTTACCCTCTGTTGCTCTCCTTGTCTCTTTCTCCCTTTTTTTTTTCTCCTTCTCAGGTAACCTGTGTCAGATGAATGTTAACGAATGTGCGTCCAGCCCCTGCCTGAATCAGGGCACGTGTGTGGACGGAGTGGCCAGTTTCACCTGTCTGTGTGAGCCGCCCTACAGTGGGCCCACCTGTGCTGAGGTGCTCACGCCCTGCTCGCCAAATCCCTGCGCCAACCACGCGCTCTGCACACACACCCCGGACTACCTGGGCTACCAGTGCAACTGCCAGCCAGGGTGGCAGGGTGAGTGACCCCGTTTTCCTAATGCAGTGTTCTACAAACATGGGAACTTCTGTACCTACAACGTAAAGTCATCATGTCTGGTATTTAAAATTCAGACTCAGAACACTGTTTATCCCAGAGATAACTGCTTATGCTACAACTGCACAAACACACTGAGACACAATGACTATATAAGTCTAAAATAAATACACTATACTATGTACACAAAACGCTTTGTTCTGTGAGAGATGTTTTTTTTTATTCAATATATTAAAGTTAGCAACTTTATATTTTAAACAAAAATGGCCCTTTGAATTGTGAGATCGCATCTTTAAAATACAGGCAAACTTACAGATAACAGATATATTGCAATATAAAAAGGTCATATAATTGTGATCAAAGACTTCTTCCTAAAGCAATTTTTCTGAATAATGATCTCGATGAGAGCGTGGAAGCGGAGGCTAGAAGGCATGCACCACACCAGCCTGGGTACCTGTCCATACCAATAGCTGAATAAATGTAACACGCCTTTAGACCACCCAGATTGGGAAGATGCTTTTTGTTTCTGTCTAATTAAAGTAAGGTGAAAGGAGCAGGATTAATGAACATGCTTTGAAAATGACTAGGACAAACATTAGCAGAAATCTGATCTTGCTCTGTCCTCTCCACAGGCCAGCTGTGTACTACAGATGTGAACGAGTGTGCATCGAATCCCTGCAAGAATCGTGGCACCTGCACCAACACCCAAGGTGGCTATGTGTGCTTATGCCGCGGCGGATACACCGGCCCCAACTGTGAAACCGACATCAACGACTGTCTCCCAAGTGAGTTTTGTCTTCCCTGCTCTTTCAGGGTCAGCTCCCCAGGCCCCTCTGATACGCTGAGACACTACAAGATGATGCAAAACACATAATAATCTATGCCTTTATGTTCTCATCTGCTGTGAGCCCAATTAAGATCCTCTGACTGTGAGCATATGAAAGGAAATTATTACATTATGCTTGCATTTATGTTTATGGCTCTTGTACAGAGCGGCATACATCAGTGCTTAAATGGTTTAGGTCCATTCTTCATACCTGTAAAGCTAAACTCAAATCAATACCTGCTTTTTACCAAGTTACTGCCAGCTTTAGTTACACACCTTAACAAATCCTGTCAAAAGGAATGGTCAGAGGTTAACACACAAGTACAGACAAACAGTTAAGAGGGCCTGAGGTTTTAAAAAAAGACAAAAATGATGTATAAGAGGTTAACGAGAGGACTGAAAAGTCACCAAGGACATCCATCAGCTCCAGCAAGTGCTGTTGTTCTGCAAAGTTGGCACAGAATTCAGTAAACCCTGTTCAGTCATTCTCTATAATACAGCATCTATTACTCTGTTCCTGACTCTGTGTGCTTCTCCTCTGTCCCCTGCAGACCCGTGTCTACGCGGAGGCTCATGCACAGACGGCATCGACACCTTTTACTGCACCTGCCTGCCCGGCTTCACAGGCAAGCACTGTGCCGTGGAGGTGGACGAGTGCCAGAGCGCCCCCTGCAAGAATGGAGGCACCTGCACCGACTATGTCAACAGCTACACCTGCACCTGTAAGCCAGGCTTCACCGGCCTGCACTGCGAGACCAACATACCCGACTGCACAGAGAGGTGAGGGAGCCGGTCTCTACAGGTCCTCTGTAAATAAGAGGTATAAGAGGCAAACTAGAGGACTGATTAGTCACTAAGGAGATCCATCAGCTCCAGCAAGTGCTGTTGGTCTGCAAAGTTGGCACAGAAACGCACTAAACACTGTTCAGTCATTCTCTATACACTATTACACTGTTCCTGAACAAAGCATCTAGCTGCTGTTTCCCTTTCTAGACAATACGTGCTGTAATTTTCATGAGAAATCCAAAATGGTAACCCTGTTATAGAAGCTTATATACAAAGTCTTTTGTGTCGGTTCATGGTGGGCAGGTTTTTCGAATGAGAACAGGTCAGTAGTTGTCACATGTTGTCAGATATGGTCTTCACCACTCTGCTCGTGTGTCTTACAGCTCGTGCTTTAACGGCGGTACCTGCGTGGATAAGATCAATGGCTTTTCCTGCACATGCCGCTCGGGCTTCACCGGAGAACACTGTCAGTACGAGGTGAACGAGTGCGACTCACAGCCCTGCCTGAACGGAGGCGTGTGCCAGGACGGCGTGGAGTCCTTCCGCTGCTCCTGCCCAAGGGGCTTCACCGGCAGCCGCTGCCAGGTACACACCCCAAACCTCACTCCCACACATTAGATTGAAAATAATTACATACCAGTCACTGGATGATGTTTCCATACCGTAAAAAATTTTTTCTGTAGCAACTTTTCCAGAAGTGGAGAACTCAGATTCACAGAGTACAATCAGATTCACAGAGTAATGTCCTGGCCAGGATTTTGTTCCCCCCTTTTTTTCTTTTTTTTCCTTTGAGAAGCTCTAACCAGAATCAGAGTTTCTAAGGCAACAAGAAAGGGACAAATAGTCGACATTTCTCACCTCAGAACTTTTGAATCACTAATAACATACTGAATAATTTTAACATAACTGTATGCTTTTAATCTCTAAATGTTCCTTTTTAAAAATCAGCTGCGCCTTAATGTGAACATTCTTTGACAATTTTTAAAAACATTCGTTCAGTAAAATGAAGGGGAAAAAATACCATTCTGTAAGTGCAAATATGGTGTTACAAATGCAGAAATTCAGGTAAAAGTAACAATTTATAATTTAAGTATTGATTAACCAAACCAGATGTTGGATGAAAATGCTTGTCTGGCACAAGGTTTGAAAATGTTTTAAACTGAAATTGCACTGCTAACTGTTATTTGCATTTATTCGAAGATGAGTGTTCTTCTGAATTATAAAGTGCTCACTGCTTAGATAAATGGCTTTTTAGATCCAAGGTGTCAAACTTTTGCACAGCTCTGTATATTTTCAATATGAACCAAAACAGTAAGGGCAGCATTGTTTAAATACTTTCACAGTATTTGCAGAAATTTGGCCTGTTTCAGTCAGTCTAATTGTCTGTGTTGCCGGACAGGCGCCTGTGGACTGGTGCAGACGCTCCAACCCCTGCCAGAATGGCGGCCGCTGCAGGCCTAAAGACGGCTCCTTCACATGCGACTGTGTGGGGGGCTGGTCTGGACGTTACTGCGACATCCCAGGGGTCTCCTGCGAGGTGGCTGCCATCCAGAGGGGTATGTGTGGTCTCAGTTAAACTCTGCAAATGCTCGGCAACAGCCTTATTAGCTGAATCACATGTATTAAAACAGTATTGACTTAACGCCCCCAGTACTGACTTACGCCTGTTCGTTTTCCTTTATTGTATTCAAAAGCACCCCTGCCAACTTTAATGTGTTCATTGTAGCTGATGGAACTTTTTCACTGCCACAGGTCTTCAAGCAGATGAGCTTTGTCATCATGGCGGCCACTGTGTGAACACTGGAAACACACACTACTGCAAGTGTCCGGGAGATTACACCGGCAGCTACTGTGAGAGTGAGGTGGACCACTGCGAGAACAAGCCCTGCCTCAATGGCGCCACATGCAGGGGCTATGTGGGACAATACACATGTGATGTGAGTGACAGCATGGAATGACTTCTGTAACCAAACTCTGTAATTAGCCGCAAGGATCTGCCCACTCACTCGCTCTCTTGCTCTCAGTGTTTGCCAGGGTATGAGGGGCAGAACTGCGAGAGGGAGATAAACGAGTGCCGCTCTCACCCCTGCCAGAACGGGGGAACCTGCATCGATTTGGTGGGACACTACATCTGCTCCTGCCCTCCTGGAACACTGGGTAGGTGTATGCACCATTGGAAGCTCAAAAAAGTTCCTAACTTTAGCAAAGAAAAAAACAATATGCAGATTAACAGGAGTGAGTCATGGTGTACAGTTAAATTATTCTGATATATCTGGGATAGATCCTTTCTAATGACCTGGTGCTGGTTATTCTTGGTTTCCAGTAAGAGAGGGAAACACTGGACAAGAGACTGGTTTGAGTGTGTGGAGTGCAGTGTCCGGCGTGTGGGAGGAAAAATGGCCTTAATTTCTACAATACTAATACTATCATTCTAACATTGCATTTCCTTTCCTAGGGGTCCTGTGTGAGATAAACGAGGACGACTGTGCCGCTCCCAGCCGGCCTCGTGGCATGCCCAAGTGTCAGAACAACGGAACCTGTGTGGACCGGGTGGGTGGCTATCGCTGTAACTGCCCTCCGGGCTTCACGGGCGAACGCTGCGAGGGAGACATCAACGAGTGCCACTCCAGCCCCTGCAACCCCGCCAACAGTCTGGACTGCATTCAGCTGCCTAATGACTACCAGTGTGTGTGCAAGCAGGGTTATACAGGTACAGAAGTGTTCTGGGGCTTTGCATGGAAGTGTCTGTGACTGAGTTGGGATGTGCGAGTCTCTAACCCGTGTGATTGCGTGTGCATGTCAAGGTCGGAGCTGTCAGAACAGGTTTGGCGTGTGCGAGTCTCAGCCTTGTAAGAACGGAGGAGCATGCTCTTCATCCAGCAGCTCACCACTGGGATACATCTGCACCTGTCAGCTGGTGAGTAACCAGCGGGTTCATCTGTCTCCTCTTTGTCCTTTCCCGCTTTGTTTGTGGGTTTCCACAATCAACAAAAACAAGCAAGCCAATCGTTCACATTTATGGGGGAGTTCTAAATGTCATCAAAGTTTAAATGTGAGAAAAATGTAGAGTTGCAATCCTGTCGACAATGAAGCATAGCTCAAGCAATGTGTTTTTCAGGGCCAACACCAATACTGACTATTATCAAGCAAAAACACCCAACATTCTGAACCAAGATAAACTTGATAAAACCTGTTCTTTCCATCTCTCCTTCTCTCGCAGGGATATGCAGGAGCTAACTGCGAGCGCAGCTTGTCCTGCCGAGAACTGTCCTGCTATAACGGGGGCACTTGCACCCTGACCCTTCGCGGTGCGCGGTGCTCCTGCCAGCAGGGTTACGCAGGGCCACAGTGTCAGAACCTCAGCAACAAGAGCTGCTCCTCCAAGCCCTGCCTCAACAACGGAATCTGCACTGAGGAGGCCAGCTTCCCTTTCTTTAGCTGCCAGTGCTTAGGGGGCTATAAGGGGAAGCGGTGCGAGCAGGAGTCCCGCATGCTGGAGCCGTCCGCACCCTCCTGCCCCATAGCTGACTGCTACGGCAAGGCCAACGATGGCGTCTGTGATAAAGAGTGCAACACCTTCGCCTGCCGCTGGGACGGAGGCGACTGTTCTCTGGCTGCCAACCCCTGGGCCCACTGTGCTGACCCACATTGCTGGCGCGTCTTCAACAACAGTCAGTGCGATGAGTCCTGCAATAACGCAGACTGCCTGTACGACAACTTTGACTGCAGGAGCAAGGAGAAGGTCTGCAAGTAAGTAACTATCCATTTTCTTTCCATACATTCAGCATAGACAGGCAGAATTCCAGCAGTGGTCCAACTGCCATGTGACTGGGAGTCTAAGAAAGTGTAACTGACCTCACTTTCTCTGGGTGGGGAAAACTAATCTCCTTCAGGATTCAGCACAAAATTGGTGAACACCAGCATTTGTTAACTGAGACAGTTCTTTTCTCTGCCAGTTTTGTTCAGCATTCCAACAATACGTTTGTTTTGCAATCTTTAGTTTTAGACTAAAATCAGTTTATTTATTTTTTATTTCGCTCTCTCCTACCCCAGTCCTGTCTATGAGACATACTGCATGGACCACTACGCAGACGGCCTCTGTGATCAGGGCTGTAACTTTGAGGAGTGCGGCTGGGACGGTCTGGACTGTGCAAAGGCGGTTCCTGAGGAGCTGGCCGACGGTGTGCTGGTCATCGTGGTCCTGCTGCCTCCAGAGGAGCTGCTCCGGACAGGGACGGCCTTCCTGCAGAAACTCAGCAGCATCCTGCGCACATCCCTGCGCTTCCGCCTCGACAACAACGGAGACGCCATGATCCGGCCCTACACCCGTCGTGACGCTCGCATCAAGCGAGAGCTCATGTCCAAACCGGAGGTCATTGGGTAAGCAGTGCGACACACACATGCAACACCGTTCACTACCTTCCACACCAGTTTGGAAGCATGGTGTACAGGTGTATTATTCTGACTAATGGTACCTCTTCCCATCTTCTCAGGTCCATTGTGTACTTGGAGATTGATAACCGCCTCTGCTCCCAAGATTCGGATAACTGTTTCCCCACGGCGGACAGTGCAGCTGAATATTTGGGGGCCCTGTCTGCTCGGGAAATGCTGCGCTTCCCATACCCACTCAAAGAAGTCCGTGGTGAGTACATTCAGTTTCCTCTCTTTGCTCACTGAGGTTGAGGGCTTAATACTCTATACCTTAACAAAGCCATTCACAGATCTTTACATTGAGTAAAGCATGTGCAGTGTTCAGTTCAGAAATCTAGTTGCTATTGTCATTGTAAAATAGCCCATTTATTTACAATTTTTGTCATTTTTTGCAAATTCACATCCAAGGGGCATGTAAAACATTTTTTGTTTTGAGAATTTTCAACATAGTAGTGGTAAAACATTGCATGGCCTCTTGGGGAGGAATCATCGACCTTAAGTCGTCAAGCACATACAGCTACATACTTTATTATTAACACTTGACCAAGTGAGTTGACTGGTTTAGTGAGTTAACTCTCTGTCTCACATCCTCAGGTGAGAAAATAGGGAACTCGACCGATGTGCCCGAATGGGGTAAGCTGCTGCTGGTGGGTGTGGCAGCACTCTTCCTGATGGTCATCCTGGTGGTGGGCATGCTGATCGCCCGGCGAAAACGTGAGCACAGCACGCTGTGGTTCCCAGAGGGATTCTTCCTTAAGAAAGAGACCAGCAGCAACAAGAACCGCAGAGAGCCAGTGGGGCAGGATGCACTGGGCATGAAGTGAGTCATTAAATCCCTACACCAAGCTTAAAACACTCAGATTAAGTGTAAAATTATGCCTCAGAATTAATCACTGCAGAATAAGCTGTTATTAGTTCAACTTGCAGCAGTTTAGTCCATTCACAATGAGGTTATGAGGAGAGCTTCAACCTAGACTGCTTTACAGAGAGGCACCATACAGGCAACCAATCAGAGCAGAGCTAATTTGCATATAATGGCACCATGACAAAAAACACCCGTTTAATTTTAAGGAAAAAGAGAGCCTGAAAAATTAGCTAAGACTGTTTTTTGGTGCATAAAATCATGTAAATGGATAATACATTGATGTTGCATATCAAAGAAATAAAAGACAAGAAAATGGCCATAAAAGGAAAACTGTGTTTATGCTGTGGCAACTTTAGACTTATAAACCTGGAGTTTACTGGTTAAATCACGCTACCTTTGTCCCTGATTACAGGCACATGCCAAAGACAGTGGAGGAGTCCTTACTTGGGGACCACAGCGACCAATGGATGGACACAGACTGTCCTGAGGCCAAGAGACTAAAGGTGATATTTTATTTTCCATTTTGATAACAGTCATTTGTCTTGAGGCTCAGCAGTAGATTTTGTAACACTGACAATTATAAAACTTAGTGATCCATGTTGAGATACACATTCTAAAAAGGTGGCAACAGAAGGAAAAACACAGACACAAAACATGCACATATAGATACTGCTTTATTTATGCATAACTTTGTATGGAGGTGACTAACATATGACATAAAAGTATATATATATATCTGTAGATATACAATACATTGTAATACACTCCAGGCGGTTCCAATGCATCGGCAGTCATTTACAGACAGTGACCTCTGGTGGTGAACCTCCCATCATTGCAGTAAGATTTCAAGTGTAATGTGTGTTGGCTGCAGGTGGAGGAGCCCAGTATTCTCTCGGACAGCGAGGATGCTGTGGACAGCAGACAGTGGACGCAGCATCATCTAGCGGCCGCAGACATCCGCATGCCTCCCTCCATGGCCCTCACACCTCCACAGGGCGAGTTTGACGGTGACTGCATGGATGTCAATGTGCGGGGACCAGGTACGACAAAAAAACAGGCCATGACACTTTAATGTATTAAATGGAAAGCTCTTTTTTAATTATTTTGGGAAATTAAATGAGATAAATATATCTTTGAGTGACCCATTATAGACTGGACAGATGAACTGATGACTTTGTGTTGCTATAGATGGATTTACTCCACTGATGCTTGCCTCATTCTGTGGCGGGGGGCTGGAACCCGAGGTGGCGGAGGAAGACGACTCAGAAGAGTCTTCAGCCAACATCATATCAGACCTAATCTACCAGGGGGCATCTCTGGGGGCACAGACAGACCGGACTGGAGAGACTGCCCTGCACCTGGCTGCCCGCTACGCCCGTGCTGATGCCGCAAAGAGGCTGCTGGATGCTGGAGCTGATGCAAACGCACAGGACAACACTGGCCGCACACCCCTGCACGCAGCTGTGGCCGCCGATGCTCAGGGAGTTTTCCAGGTACATCAGTGTCGCATGCCGCTTCCTGTGTGTTTGTTAGTATTGTTAGATCATTTTAATTTGTACTAGAAAGCTATCTTACCTCCAAGGGTTAAGATATCTTTCTGCTCCTTGCCTACAGTGATGTTTGTAACCTTAGATTTATTCTGGAATTAACGCCCTCTTCTTCTTATTCCAGATTTTGATAAGGACACGGGCGACTGATCTGGATGCACGCATGTATGACGGCTCCACAGCTCTGATTCTAGCGGCTAGACTGGCAGTGGAGGGCATGGTGGAGGAGCTAATCACCTGCCATGCTGATGTCAATGCTGTGGATGAGCTGGGTGAGTGCTGTTTTACATCCATTTTTCTCATTCTGCTTCCTTTGTCATCATTAGCCACAAACTTTTTTCTTCATTGTCTTTCAGTTGAATTGGTTAGCCTTCTTAGTCATCTTGTCGTTTGTTTTCTTCCTTTCTTATTGCATCATACACTTGAGGTGTATGAGAATATGGTGCGACAGTTATTGTTAGAATGCATTTGACATGGAATGATCATGTTAATCTTTTCACCCTCCAGGAAAATCTGCACTGCACTGGGCAGCAGCCGTGAATAACGTAGAAGCCACTGTCGCTCTCCTGAAGAATGGAGCCAATAAAGATATGCAAGACCTTAAGGTATTCTAGCCCAGTAATGGTGGTCCAGAACTACCTTAATGTATTGTTTACCCTCAGTAGCTGGTATTATGGCATTATTCTCAAGAGCATTTCCGTTTATTCATAGGAGGAGACCCCGCTTTTCCTGGCCGCCAGAGAAGGCAGTTGTGAGGCAGTAAAGGTGCTGCTAGCTCATTTTGCGAACCGAGAGATCACAGACCACATGGACAGGCTCCCACGCGACATTGCCCAAGACCGTATGCATCATGACATTGTGCAGCTGCTGGACGAATACAACACAGTGCGAAGCCCCCAGAGCCACGCTGGACCCGCCGGGCATCACCTGACTGGGGGACACACGCTTTCACCCCTCATGTGCCCACCCAGCAGCTTCCTGCCCAGCCTGAAAAATGCCCCGCAGGGCAAGAAGAGCCGTCGTCCAGGTGCCAAAGGCTTGGGTGCAGGGCACACGTCCAGTATGAAGGATTCTGTGAAGGCACGGAACAAGAAGCTTACACTGGACATGCAGAGTGCGTTGCTGGAAAGCTCTGTGACCCTCTCGCCCGTCGACTCACTGGACTCGCCTCGTGGGGGCGCTAGCAACGCTGGATACGTCACTAACCCCACCTCTCCGGCTGCCATGCCCTCCCCAGGCCTTTTCCACACATCCATGTCTGTGCCAGGCACTCCTATGGTGCACAGCAGCATGATGGATGGCAGCAGTGGTCCCTTTGCCGTGTCCATGGCTGGCCTGAATGACCTGACTGACGTTGGCCTGTCCTTACAGAGTCGCATGTCCATGCAGGGGGCCCAGGCCGCCCATGGCTGCATTCTGAGCCCTGCGCAGATGGCCATGGGACTGGGCATTGTCAACCCTGTCAGCGTGCCTTTCGACTGGCACAGCCGCATCTCTGCCTCGCCCCAGTGTGGTCAACCCATGGTCAGCATGGTGCACCCGGCAGGCGGCCAGGGAGCAATGCACCCACAGACGCCCAGTGCCATGCAGCCCAACTTACTCATCCACCAGCAGGTGTTCCGCAGTCAACAGCCCATGCTGCAGCCCACCCCTGTAACCAGCACACCCTCGCTCAGCCCCGTCAAACTGCCCTCCATAGCCGAGCAGCAGCAGATCCACAGTCACACACTCAGCAACCAGCAAAGCATGGCCAGTATGGGTTCCTCAACACCCCCGACACCACAACAGCCACAGAATCCTCCAGCGTTCTACCAGCAGCAGCAACAGCAGCAGGGTCAAGGTCAGCCGCAGCAGCAGCCCCAGCCTCCAGCAGCACCACAGCCCTCACAAAGCCAGGCTGTCCCACCTCAGACCTCCCAGGCTCCCCAGGCCAGCAGCAGCAGCAGCAGCACAGGTTTAGAAGACTATCCCACTCCACCCTCACAGCACAGCTACACCTCCGCCATGGATGCCACGCCCAAGCATTACCTGCACCTGCCCAACGAGCACCCCTACCTTACCCCCTCTCCTGAATCTCCAGAGCCCTGGTCCAGCCCCTCGCCCCACTGTGCCCCAATGTCCGACTGGTCCGACGCCAGCCCCAGCCCGGCTGTCACCGGCCCCGCCCAGACCCAGATCCCCCACGTCCCAGAGCCTAACGGCAAGATGCAGGTGTTCGCGTGAAGCAAGCAGAACTTCAGGGACCTGGTGAGAGTAAGGGAGAAAATCTCACTCTAGGGCTCATGTATTTTTTTTGTTTTAATCACGTGTCAGCCCATTTCCAAGATTTTAATTGGATTAAGGATTGACTTGGAGTTCGTGGAGAAGACCCATCTGTCGGTTGGCGTCCGCAGATGAAAAGAGTAAAAGGGAAAAAATTGTGTTGTCTTAAAAAGAAAAGGCAATTTAATGAAGTAAGACGTTCTGTCACAGATGGACTTGTTTTTTTATTATTAAAAAAAGTATATGAAGAAGAAAATACCACGTCTTTCATTTCAAAGACTTGGGGACGCTCATCTGAAACTAACAAACTTTTTAAAAGTAGAGTTAAGAGAAAAGAAAATTGAAGGAAATTCCTTTCTTTTTATTTATTGTCTCGACATGTTCCTCAAAAAAAAAAAAACTGCCTTGCGGGAGCGTCCTCTCGCTCTGTCTGTCTCCAGTTCTCAGTCGAGTGTGTTTTATCTTGCCTTGCTGCTCCATACCTGTTACACAAGGCACTTGAGCTTAACAGAAGCTATTGTGCATTTGCGATTGTTACAGCAATAGAGATCTTCTGCATGTTGTTTTTTTCCTTTAACGCTAAAATCTTTGATTTTCATTATTTTCAGTTACAGACAGAAAGAGCTGGGCATCTCGCCTCTTTTGAGTGATATTATTTATTTAGGCCAGGATTAATGCACAAAATCGACCTCCCAAAATTTCCAGGTATGTATAAATTGGCCAAGATTGGTGATATATTTAAATCCGATAAAGTAAGATGATACATTCCATAGGAGTGATGTGTAATATTGTCGAGGGGCATCTTCAAAGCACTTCTAAGGCCAAGCATGTAAAGGGTAAAGTGACGGCTGCCATTTCAAAACTGCATTTGCTGCAGACTGATGTTCATTGTTGCTAATAGGAAATACGCAACTGTTTTGAGTGTTGACATTAAGAGAAGTGATTGGTTTTAGATCCTGAAGTGCTGACCTGACTTCTGTCGCCTCACCCAGTCCTTCATCTTGCTCTGAGGTCTTTTGGCAACACTTCAAACTGTCATTCGCTGCCCTTTCACCTTTTTTTATTTGTTTGTTTGTTTTCAGATGAACTGTATGAATTTATTTGGGGGTTTTGTATTGTTTTTATTCTGTGTGTTATAACCATGGTTACCTTTGGAGCATCACTATGATGTGCTAAGCTGTGTTTTTATAGGCTGCTGCTTTCTGTCGCTCTACTTTGATACCTGTCTCTCTCCTGGTAAACAGTCATTCTTGCTGCCCACAAATGGTGGCTAGCGGTCGGCTTCTCTCAACAGGTTTCTGGTTTTGTCCAGAGCCCTGTTTTTCAAAACTGCCACAGCATCTGCTGAAAACCAAGAAGAAGAAAGCCTTTTTGGTTGTGTTCCGACCCCTGGTCCCTTAAGGCGAAAGGGAGTATGGCCTGGTTTGCCAGACGAAGGACTGTGCTGTCCAGTCATGTTAATGTGGCTAATAGAAGCTAAGAGCTGTACTATTAGTGGCTCTTTCATGCTTTCATTGGTTATTAAAAACATTTTTGACTGAACCATTCCTTTAAGACTAGTCTTTCCAAGACTAGGCTTCGATATCAGCGAACCCTGGTCCTTTGTATAAGGTCCAGTCATATTCAGGCCGTAAAAAGGCCACGTCATATTGTATTAGCATGCTAGTTAGATGTGAACTCTGCCTGTGTGGAGGGGGCAAATGTCTGGAGAGGTGACCAGCGGGCTGCTAGTGCTCTGTTACTCCTCAGGGAGGTGTTATATAGCATGCAGCGTCGTCTGCATCTCTAGCAGTCCCCACCTGGCCAGCCTGGAGGGATGGTCGTCTGTCCTTTGTGGTCCAAGTGGAGCAGATGCTGCTATGTAGCGCTGCCCCCTGCTGTCTGCAACAGGCACAGACATTCATCTCTCACGGAAGAATCCCGTCCCAGCTGATCCATGTGTTCTGACCCACAGCGTGCTGTGGTATCGGGTCAGGCTAGATGTTCCTCCAAGCTGTCAGACCCAAACGAGGATGGATGTTTCAGAAGATTGTTGAAAATGAACGATTTTATCTTACACTCAGATTCACTGCCCTGGCTGATGTCAGAAACACTAAGCTAAGCAGTAACAGATGAGTCCAGTACAGATGTGTTGCTGAAAGTGTTGAAGCTCTGCTTGTTCATAGGTTCTGGACCTCAGTGTTTTTTAAGTGTTAGCATCAACAAACCATCCACCTTAAATTCCCTTCTTTTTTTACATTAGCCATCAGTCTTCCCCCAGCGCTCTGGACATGTCATAAACCCAGCATCTTTTGTAAATACAATTGTCTTGTTTAGGTCTATTTTGTGTAAGAAAAGTCTTATGTTTCTAAAAAAATGATTATGTACTAAAAAAGACAAAAAGTGTACTTTCTATTAGCATTATTTTTCAAACCGAGGATGTGACTGATATATATTTTGTCTTGCTTTACTAGTACAGCCATAGATATTTTCTGGCTTTTTTTTTTATTAATTTCTATACTTGTTTAAAGTAGTTTAAAATCATTGTATATAAACACTTTTCACATTGTTTCTTTCTACAGACAAAAGTTGTAAAATACGTTACTTCTAATAAAACAGTAGGGAACTACATTTCTGTTCAGTGTCCTTTATTGTATTGAACCACACACACACCACCAAGTTAGAAGTTAAATTAGACCAAAAAAAAGCATTAGAAGATGTTAGACATGAAACATTTTATTTATAATATCTAATTTTGTACCTTATTTTCCAGCAATTTAAAACAATGTAATACTATACAGAACAGATGTTCCTGTCAGATATGATTGAGATCATGAGTCTTGATCCGGAGTCTTTAAGTTGACAAGTTATTAATTGATTCTTACATGTCTCTGCAACACCTGTGAGGCCTGTGCAAGGATAACCAGTTCTTTATTCAGCTCCCCGTGACGTCCTCCTGTCTTCCAGCTTCATGTTCCATAAGACTCTCTCAGGCTTTAGTTTTGCCCATCCTCTTCTGGAGAAGGCGCATGATGCCCAGGCTGGCATTGAACATGCGGTCGTGCTGGAAGATCATCTTGTAGAAGGCGTCTATAGGCAGGCGGCCTGTGGGGTCCGCATGCTTCATGGCCGTCAGGGGCATGTACAGACGGTTGGTTTGGTGTCGAAAAGGAGGATTCTTTGCTACGATCAGCTGGTGTGTTTGCTGCAACAAATTGAAAGTGTTGAGGTCATGGACCACAAGCAAATTAGAAAACTAATACTATTATATATATATATATATATATATATATATTAGTGCTGTCAAGCGATTAAAATTTTGTCTCTAATTAATTACATGGTGTGGCGATTAATTAATCTAATTAATCGCATTTAATCGCACATAAATAAAAACTTACAAGAAGCAGTTTTTTTTATCAATTATTATTGAATACAAGCCGATAACTCAGGCTTCAATGGTCATGACATTTTTATCACTGACTGAACCAAACCTAGGAATTAGGTTACAGTGTATATGACAGTTTGATAAACTACATCTCACAGCTTTCTCTCACACACACTATGGCTGGCGCTGAGACTCCGCCCCTCAGGAGGTCTGGATGGAGAAAGTTAATGTGGCTACTTCCAGCTCAGTTTTCCCTCTCCTGTTGCATCTAGCTCGACCAACAGCTCTCCTACAGACACTACGACCAGGTTCAACACTGCCACACACTTTCCCGATGGGCAAAGTGTTGAAATAAATGTGTTTGTGTTTTGTGTTCACTCTCTCCTTGCTCGGGCCGTGCAGCTGCGCTCCAGAGGAGACGCAGGAGACGCGCGAGCGTCTTTTCCAAAAGGCAAATATTGCCCTTCAGAGTCAGAATCGGCAAAACATTCACAAGACATAATTTATTAGCCATTTTGGCGTTTTTCTTCTTCCAAATCTCACTAAACTGAACTGCGCTCTCTGGCTGCTCACGCAGCAGTGATCTGGGACTCGGATCTCCTGCTGGTTCCTCAAAACTTTGAACGGGAAGATGACGTAAAGCGTTAATTGCATTAAAAATATTAACGCGTTATTATTTTCTGTGATTAATTAATCTAATTAACGCGTTAAATTCCCAGATAAACACACACGCAAATATATAATGTATTTTTAATATATTATATATATATATATAAATACAATATACATGTACATTTACATCAGTGTGACACTGAATTCCATCCATGCAAAACAAATCTCACCTCCTTAAACTCCTTAAAAAACTATGTCGATGAGGGGAAAATTATTTTGAAGCACACACACATGCGAGTGCACACACACACACACACACACACGGTCCCAAGCCACACACACATGGTCCCAAGCCACACACACACACGGTCCCAAGCCAATCAGGCCCTGCACCCAGTCCACGTGCCATATGCATTTCTCCCAGGGACAATACAGCAGCTGCCTATGTGACAAAGAGGTAGCCTGGACCGAGAAACATTCAAGAGCAGCTAAGACAACCCATGTCGACACTGCCATTTGGGTAGGGGGGAGGTGGGAAGTGGGAAATAGAGGAGGGGGGTGTAGACACATGGACGATGGAGTGGAATGGGGGTGGTGGGCCTTTGCAGCACAGGAACAAAATAACTCTGTGCGAGGAAGCGCCTTCAGACTTCTGAAGCCATTAATCATCCGAGCATTTGAGCAACCAGAGCCATCAAGGACCTGGCTAGAGTACAAGAGAGGCAAGCATTCCACTGCCTGTGTATGTGTGTGTTTGCATGCGCACTCTCTAGGGGTAGGATACTGGATAGAAGCAGGTGAGGGTGATCTAATGATTAAAAGATAGGAATAGCTGAGAGAAACAAAAAAAAACTTAATTCACAAAGCCTATTCATCTGCTGCACCCATTCATTCATTCCAGAAATGAAGAGAAACTCTCCTTCACCCATCTGCTCCTAACATACACACAAATACACAAACTACCCCTCCCATCTGTCGTCTGAATGTGTGTGTCCTGGGATGACACAGCAGTCACACACTGACTGAGAGGAGCACCAGTAGACACCCTCTTAATGACCCCCCGCCCCCAAACTCCCGACAAGGCCTTAAGACAGTCCACTGTGCCACTGAACCAGCCACCCACCCTCATCAGTCCAAGAGGCAATCAGCCCCAAAGCCTTTGAACTCCAAGAAACCAGACTTCAACTATTTCAGTTTATTTTGGAAGCCGAATCTCCAGATTATGAGTGTTACTAATGCACAGACAAATATAAAAGTTATTTCAAGGCCTAAAGTCACTCCAGGACAATAACAGATATCTACCATGAAAAAGCACATACTTACAGTTTGTGAAATCTTGTGTATATTTTTTGTGGGCTTGTA
>JBBMFX010000134.1:1985753-2007215 GCA_037832545.1 Rhabdalestes septentrionalis | reverse complement strand
TCTGTCTGTCTCTCTCTCTCTCATGCTCTCTCTCTTTCTCTTTCTCTCTCGTGCTTTCTTTCTCCCTCTCTCTGTCTCTCCCTATCTATCTCTCTCATGCTCTCTTTCTCTGTCTGTCTGTCTGTCTGTCTGTCCGTCTCTCTCTCTTTCTCTCATGCTCTCTAGGGTTTCTTTAAGCGCTCAGTGCAGAATAATAAGCGCTACACCTGCACAGAGAGACAGAGTTGCCCTATGGACCCAGCGCAGAGGAAGAGGTGCCCCTACTGCCGCTTCCAGAAGTGCCTGGCTGTGGGCATGAAGAGAGAAGGTACATCCCCATTCTCCCACATACACTCCGAAACACACACACACACATCCTAAATGTAAGCTGTAGCCGAATGCAGGTGTGCTCCTTCATCTCAGTGATGCACCAGTAAGTGAATTCGGGGCCAACAATGATACACAATATTATTTATTTATGTATCTGTTATTGCCATCATAATAGTTATGTCAATCTTAATAAAATAAAAAAACGATGTATTTTAGTGCAGCAGTCAAGCTTCATCTATGCATTCTGTTCCACCAGGGTAAGACATATTTAGTATCAAATATTGGAGTGCAATCCAATACAGTCCCATACTGCTCAAATTTTAGAGCAATTAAAGCAAATGCTGATTGCGCATCCACTGTGACTGTTCTTTTTCTGAAACTCCTAAGCTAGTTCCGGCCTCAGCTTGTGGACTGACTGCAAGTGTGTCAGGAAGAGGTCAGTGTCTGATATATGTGTGTTCCAGCCCTTATTCCATTTATCTTTGAACCCATAAAACAGCAGCAACAGCAGACTTTGATGGCAGAGATAAAAGAGGCTGGAAATGCACCACATTTAAAGAAACAGAAAGCTTTCCTGTCAGCGATGAAAGGGGCGACTGCAAGTCAGGCAAAGAGAACATGTACCTTATATATTATACACAAAATATCACATAATTCATACCATACACCAGATATCATAACCCATTTATAACACATATCATTCATCAAATATCATTTATAATATATCATAGATCATACATCATACCATGCCTGGTCAAATTACCAGGATTCTCAAAAGAAGTTATCACATACCCAGCATGTAACAAACACATAGTTTAGCAAAACTGTATTCAGGATTATTACCTATTTTCTGACTTTAACGTATTGGAGCAACCTTTTTCAACCCAGTCCCCTTAAGTTCCACCTCCAAACGCTTTTTGAGGCAATGAAACATCTTTCTCATTTGGGGAATTTGGTCCATTTTTACTTGAGGACTACAAGCACAGCGAATTTAAGATAGAACTAGTTTCAATGGTGTTAAAGTCTGGGGCCAGTGAAGGCCATTTCAATACCTTGGAATGCAAAATCCATATTTTTTGTGCCACGGGCTGCAACGCACCCTCATATGAGAATAGTGAATGTTGTGAATGTAGAATGTAAGAGTTCTGTTTCATCAGTTCACATTATTTTATCTCCAAAAGGCAATGAGAGTTTCAGAAGTGGAATGAGATCATAGTTACGGTTAAGTACTGATGGTCGATGGATGAAATCCTTGGCAGAGATGTGAGTGTTTGGTTTTGCAATCCTGGGCAGTCCTCACGCAGATTATTCAGAGACTTCTGAAGTGTTACAAGCAAGAAATGTTTAGATATTCTTTATAGACTGTCTGTGTTCTGCAACAGTCAGTTTCAAATCTGTGGCTTAGAAGTGCTGTTGGCTGTTGGGTGTAACCTGGGAGGTTTGAAAGGTCACATCATTTATCACACTGTGGAATTGTCTGGCCCCTGACATGAGGCTTAATGCATGAAATAAATAAACCTGTCCGATATAAGGTTTGCACAAGCCTGCTTTTTTAATGTTTTGAATCATGCATTATAATGAATAAAATGTGTCACAGGAGTTCTCGGAACATCTATTGACTTACCATTAGAAAATCAACCAAACATGACATTTGACCAGGGCTCTTAAACAAGCAGCTGTAGATTGAGAGTAGATGCTTTCCCTTTTTTAAACCAGTCCTGACCAAACCAATTAAAGAGCAGCAGTAAATAGAGCTGCGGTTGTTTGTGGATGTATAATCCTGAATATGGCCCTGTTTGGGTGCTGGTTCACTTCAGCTTCACATTTGACAGTATTTTATTTTGACCACACATTTTATCACCCTGTTTTCAAATTATTCAGGGGTGCTTTTAGCCATTCATGGGGCAGGTGGAAATCTAGGTGTTAGGATGCTTGCCCTATGGTCAGGAAATGCCCTATGGGTTCGATTCCCAACACACACTGCTCCCCGGACGCCATGTTCCTGGCTGCCCGCTGCTTCACTTGGTGAATGGGTTTAAGTGCAGAGGAAATTTTTGGGCTGTGGTGTGTTTACATATGACAGAATAATCACTTTCACTTCATCAAAAGCCAAACATGCTCTTCAAGCCAAGAAAAACACAACGATTAACACGAAGATAGCTTAACTATATATAAATATTTTTGCTCTATAAAAGAAGCAATATATCCCTGAATGTTTTTGGATTTTTCTTCTATGACTCTCAGAATCAGTGATTAATTAACTATAAAATGGCCCTCTAAGACCTTTTGGAGTGGTGTATTATGGTACTTTCTTCCTAACAGCTGTGCGGGCTGATAGAATGCGAGGGGGACGCAACAAATTTGGACCCATCTATCGTCGGGACCGGCAGCTGAAACAGCAGCGAGGGTGCTGCCCCCAGGCCGGCACTACCCACTACAGAATCAAACCAGAAGGACCACAAGTGCCTTTACCTTCCTTATCACATGACTTTCACCTGCTGCCCAGCCCTTTCCCAGCTGCCCTCGGCCCTGACTCTTTCCACCAATCACAGCCCGTTCCCTCCAGTGTGGGCCAGGCCGAGTTCCCCGTGGTGCTGGACTGCAGTGTGGCTATGGACAGAGCTCTGACCGCGCCGACCCTCCCCTACGCCGGCCTCTACCACCCTGGTTTTCATGGTTATCCCCGTGAGAAGAGGGAGATGGCTTTTAGCTACGGTGCGTCCTCCGCGACGCCCCCGACCTCAAGTGAACCACACACTCTTCCCCGACCCGTGCTCACGCCCCCTTTCACACACACACCGGCCTGCGCTCCCTGCCTCACCTCGGACCCCCAGGCGTCCAGCTCCTGCTTCCTGAACGAGCTGCTGCAGGGGGAGCCAGACGAGTCGCAGGTCTGTGCGCGGGTGGTGGCCAGTCTGAGGAGAGAACAGGCCAGCCGCGGAAAACACGACTGCCTCAATACCTTCAGCATCATGTGCAAGATGGCTGACCAGACGCTGTTTGGGCTGGTGGAGTGGGCCCGCAACTGCAGCCTCTTCAAGGAGCTTAAGGTAGACACACACACACACACACACACGTTAACTTTAGAGAATTTTATTACCTGAGCTAACTCACCTAAATGGCACCTACAGACCCGTTCCAAAAATTGAGAATATCATGGAAAATTTTATTTATTTCCATAAAATTCCATTCAAAACATTAAACTTTCATAGATTATAGGTTCAGGGCCCACAAATTAAACTAATTCAGGTCTTCATAGCATTAAAATCTTTTGAACTACTGTTTTCGTGGCTTTTATGAGCAAATGAACAACTAAGTATTTGAATCGTTTAAGTTGTGGGTCCTGAATCTATAATCTATGAAAGTTTAATGTTTTGAAAGGAAATATGGAAATAAATATTCTAATTTATTGGAAAGGATCTGTATATGATACTCAGCTGTTTTCTATGCTACGTAAGAAATGTTAAAATTGTTGAAGTTTCAAAAATTATCTTGCCAATTATATACAATCAATATATGCAAACCTCGCCCAAATGACTAAACATACATTCTGAACATTGTTAAAATCACAGCCATGAACACATTTCCATATTACTGCCAATTCAGTGACATAATAAGGAGCACTGATACAGCAGAATGATGGAAAACATCAATTAACAAACACGGCTGTGCCGTTTCATTTTTGAAGTGTTGTTTGATTCCAGAAGGGGCTCAACCAGTCAGAACAGAAGTGATTTAAATATACACTTAAAAGCAGAAGTTTGAAAAACTCCAGGCAAATTTTGTTGATTTGAAATGATTTAGAGAAAAATAAGAGACTCCACAGGGAACACAAGATGATCTGCTAATATTAATTTATTTGTGCCATAACCTTGATCAGACTATGTACTAGATGTATAATGTGTTTTCCACACTTAGTGCATAAAATATACATCCTCTGGAGAGGATGTGTTGCATAGTTTGCCTTTGACTATCAGTCTCAAAGTCACAGGAACAAAAACATTGAAATGGAAGTTGAAAAATATTTATATGAAAATAAACATTGACTGGTTTTGAAGTGGATTTAAGGGAGAAAAGTAAAATGCACCGAAAGTGTGGAATGTGGGACCCCTTCACTTAAACCTAAACTTAAAACCAAGCCCAAACTAAGTATAACCACATAGAGTCATATTTTACCTACCTTATCTAACATTAAACAGAATTTAGTTTCTTCCGCGGCTGGTCCTCATGGACACATATGCCTCCCTGGTGTGTGTACTGCATGACTGTGTGTGATCAGAGTGTGCTGGATTGCAGGTGGAGGATCAGATGGTGCTGTTGCAGAGCTGCTGGAGTGAACTTCTGGTCCTGGACCATCTGTGCCGGCAGGTGGCTTATGGGAGAGATGGCAGCATCTACCTGGTTACAGGACAACAGGTTATTAACATGTCTGTGACTGTTAACAGCATCATTTAAAAGTGATAGTTCTGCAAAATATCTTATTTATACAGCTCCCCCCTTCATTTGGAAAGTAGTTCATCAGCCAAGATGTGTTTGAACTGAAGTTTGCTACTGGAGCTACTGGATTTTAACGAGGAGTTACCAAGTAATGAAACACAAGTAATGCATGCTTCTATCAACACACACCTGCCTCAAACTAGGTTGGGTAGTTTATATATAAAATATGTATAGAGGACCTATGAATAAAATTCTCGACCTGTGATAAAAAAGTAATGTTGGACCTCTGAACAGCTATTTTCTACAGCATTTCAGATGAACCGGGTAACAAGCAGGGATTTTTGAAAACACCTTTTGGATAGATAAAAATTTGTTAGCACTTAAATAACGTTCACCAATTTTAGGATTCCTTCATATTTTTTATATAGACCACTTAAAAGCATCTTTTTTTCTATGTTGATTCATGTGGAAGACATAGTAAGCTCCCCTTTGTGTTTCATGAATGAATTCAAACAAATTTTAAGTTATCACTCAAAAACATAGCCAAATGGGATTGCCAGAAAAATTTATGGATATATGACACATTTTCTGTTGTAACACTCACGATTTTCCAAGAAAAGTAATCGAAAAATTGTAAAGTTGTATCAGTGTTGACTCCCCAACATATAATTAATTTTCTGTATATAATTCATGTTCAAAATGATAGAAGTGAAGATCAGATGCACCTCTTTAGATTTAGAGTTAGATTTCTTCACCACACCATCTCTTTAAGGCCTCAGGATCTGTCCCTCTGCTCCCTCTGCACACTGTTTCCATCTTGTCTCTGGCCTCTGTGTGCAGATCGAGGTGTCCACAGTTCTGTCCCAGGCGGGGCCCACGCTCAGCAGTCTGGTTTCCAGGGCGCAGGACCTGGTGTCTAAGCTCAGGGGGCTTCAGCTGGACAGGCAGGAGTTTGTTTGCCTCAAATACCTCGTTCTCTTCAACCCAGGTGCGACATTTTTACACCAAACAACTGTTTCCGGTGGCCCAGCCTCCTGCACCATAATGTATCAATGCTATCTATACGAGAGCTTCTGTGACATTTGAATGTGAGCTTTTCTGAAAAACGTCAATACTACAGCAGCACGATACTGGAGCAGATCAGTATCTCAGTGTTGCAGTTACAATTAGCATGCATGGATTAATACCAAAATTGAGGATATATCAGGGGCGTGTCTACGGGGGCGTGTCTTTCCAATTTTCTTCGGATGGACGCTCTGTACATCCAAAGAAAATTGGAAAAAACTGAGAAAAAAACAAGACTAGCCACTATTTACTAGCTGCTCAGATTGTGTCTTGTTTTTATAGAATCCCTAAAAAATAGGGTGGCAATAATAATAAAAAATCATCTATCTGCAAAGTTTATAATCCTCGATCGTGTTACAGTACGATCTTCAAAACTTCACTACTTTTCAATTGGTTCGTTTGAAAAGGGGGCGTGTCAGTCAGCACCTTCCCCATTCAACTAGCAAGGACAATGTGCTTAGAAATCACTTTGCGCCCAAACAGTAAACATGTTGGATCTGTCAGCAGCTTGAGCTTTCTTTAACCGCTAAAACTACCCCATAACTTTGATTCATGTTCCTATTAATTGTTATGTGTTTATGTTTTGTGGATCACACATTACGACGCTGAAGATTTCGCTATTTCGCCTGTAGGGGGAAACATCACTGAGATTTACATTCAGAATTATGTTGCTTATTTAAATGGACTGTTTCAAAAATACATGTAGAGAAATGAATACATTTTTAATGTTTACATGACAGTGATCTCTTTCCACTCTAAAAATCCTAAACTATTCTGTAACTTTAAACCCTGGGAACTTGGCCCACTTAAAACTGCACTTAAACGGGATCATATTTTCTTCAGCCAAACTCCACCACACGCTGAAAAAGCTGCTAACCGGCGTCCTTGGCTCCTTCACTCGGCAACTGGACAGATCCAAAAATGAGATTTCCCGGGGAGTGAGGTCTGTGCTTCCTTTCTTCGGAAAGGGAGCCTTTTATTTCTCCTTCTACAGAAAAAAACAGGACCCTATGAACAAGCGGTCACGAAAATATAAAGAGGCAGAGAAACGTTTCCCCCAAGCCCCCAAAAACTACACCCCCCAGCATGCAATCTCTTAAAGTGACAGGCTCTTCTTGTAACACTAGGAAGAGTGGGGATGCTCGAGGGTTATTGTTTTGCTAGCGCTTCGCATTAGCAGTATTTTTGCCAGCCTTCTTAAAATTGTGAAAATCAAAAGAAGATATAAAGAGACCCTGATGATTACTGAAACATAACACAAGTGAAACATAAAACGAGTGCCTTTTTAATTTTATTTATTTATATATTTCGTTTCCATATTAATTTAGATTCATCTACTTAATAATTAAAATAGTTTGTGACTATCCTTTTTTCGTGTGTCATTTTATGTTTTATAATATCAACAAATGCCAGATCATTGAATAATAGTAACAAATATATACACACAAGTTTGTAATAAAACAAATTCCTTATATAAATTATAAATATAAATTCAATAGATACTGGTATTGGATTGGTACTCGGTATCAACAAATACCTATACCCCAGGTATTGAAATCGGTATCGGACAGGAAAAACTGGTATCGGAACATCGCTACTTAAAACTCACTTGTTTAAAGTAAAACATGATGTGTAATACTAGGGTAACTGGTTACCTGTTTGGACCAAAACATTCTTCACTGTCAAATTCACATTCACTTGTCTATATGCACATAGACTTATAATATATATTAAATTCTAGCAGAGAGAATAACTGGCAATCACCATTCATTGAATTCAGACCTGATTGTTTAGTAAGAAAATTATTGGAAAAATTGTAGGTCAAAATCGCAGCGGAAAATGCAAATATACTGGGTTTTTTTGTTGTTGTTTTTGTTTTGTTTTTTGTTTATTCGTGGCAATATGCTTTTTATAATTCTAAATTATAACGAAAAATATAATGTACTATTTTTGTAACATAAATATTAATGTATATTTGGCTACAGTTCATATAAAATATAACTGCATAAGTGTTGTTCTGTCCAGAGAACACAAGGAAAGTGCGTCCTGGGAAGGTAAAAAACCACTGTACTTAGAGACAGGAGGTTTGAAAGCAGCTCCCCACATTTATTTCTCCCTGCTGCTGATTGTATCTGGCAGCTGCAGACCAAAATTTCCTCAGTGGAGCATTTCAAGTGTTTCTCTTGTTTTTCGTTTGGTTTTTCTTAAAGCCCTGTATTTTTATTGCTTTAACTGGGTCCTGAAGCCCCTGAATAAGCCAAAAATACATTAATGAACTGTGAAAAATATTTATACTGAACATTTTACTGTATTTTTATTATTCAAAAATTCCATGAAATTGATACTGTATTGACCCTGGTAACCAAACAGCAGCCTACCGGAATCCCGGCATGAATTCATTGTGGGACACGGCACTTCTGTGTACACTGTCCAGCACCCATATGGTTTATTAATAATAATAATAATAATAATGATGATGATGATGGTACATTTACCTTTATATTTAAGGCTAATACATTAAGCTGAGTTTAAAATGAAATTGACGTTTTTCAGATTCAGTCATTTTTTATTTGAACCGATCTAATAATTGCTGGTGAAAACTTTGTGGAAATTTATCCTCCACATTTCTTTTCTCTTTTTGTGGCAATCTTTCATTCCTCATATATTTTAGTGCTAAATTAAGAAAAATATAAGCAGCTACATTTTCATATAAAATATAAATGGTATTCATGTTTTTGTACTGTACAGAGGACACAAAGAATCTTGTCTTTGTCTGCCTGAGGAACAGAAAATCTCTAGTTCTTTTTATTCTTTTTCAAAGCGCCATGATATATTTTAGTTAAACACATGTGAAAGCTAGAAGATTCCAGGTTTCTCGTGGTGTTACATAAGTGTTTCTAGGACAAAGACTCAAGGAGATTTAGATGACTGGAACAGTCGAAATAACCCTAAAGAGGGATTGTCACCTCAGAGAATGAAATACCGATGGGGCGGTCTGAATAAGACGTGCCGTCCAGCGAATAGTAAATTATTGAACTGTAAAAATGATTGGTGATGACCCGTATATTTTACTGTATATTTTACTTTATGTTTATGACTAAAAATGCAATTCAATTATTACTGTATTTACCCTGTTCATACCAAGGATAGGGCAGCGTATACAAAGAAACCACCTGTACATGAATTAATTGTGGGAGATAAATGGGTTTGATAATAATAATAATAATAATAATAATAATAATAATAATAATAATAATAATAATAATAATAATAATAATAATAATAATAACAACAACAACAACAACAACAACAACAATAACAATAATAATAATAATAATAATAATAATAATAATAATAATAATAATAATGTATGAAGCTCAGTTTCAAATGAAATGTTTCAGTTTTTCAGATTCAGTAATTTTTTCTTTGAACCCAACTAAAAATGTATTTGTGAAAACTCCAGAAAATTCATGGAAATGCAGATATCCTCCAAATTTATTTTTTAATTCTTCAGTGCTAAACTGAAATGTCGGTGTTTACATTCTAGCATTGTAGGAGTTCTCTGTAAACTGTACAGTACGAATACGGGTTTTTCTTTATAATTGCGTTAAGGGCAATGTATTAAATTGAGTTTAAAATTAATATTTGGGGCATATTTATGGTTTACACTATAAAAATCGGCATTTTATTACTTTTTTAAAACCAAAACCCAACAATGCGATTTATCACTATATGTGGGTACTCTTGGAACGTAACCTATATATATAAAGAGAGAGAGAGCAGAATGATTTGGGCCTTTGCCCTGCAACCAGGAAGGTTGGTTCGATTCCCATGATGTTTTACCGTGAGCAAAGTACCGTCCCCACACATTGGCTGCCCACTGTTTCACTTGGTGAACAGGTTACATTATTCATGCTGTTGACACTGTGTGCTGTGGTGCGTATACGTATGACAGAATGGTCACTTTCAAACACATGTATGTATATAAATGTAAAAATGTGGCGGCAGATCTGCGGAAACTGCTGTTCCTCATGTTCCCCAGAATTCTAGTTTCGCTTAAACTAGCTCCTTGTGAAGTCCATGTATTTTTTATTAAGAATGTCTTTGTCCTGAATAGGGAAATATTTAAAACACTTTCAGAATTTAATTGTAATTAAAATCGGACAAAATGGCACAACTTGTAGTGTTTGGCTCAAAACTGTGTTGTCAGTTTTATTGGGCTCGTTCAGGCTGTTCTAAGAGGAGATTTACTGACGGATTTTTACTGAAAGTCGAGAGTTTCCCTGGGAACAGACAGTGGGCGTTCCTCGGTCTGCGTTCTTTTCTCTGTTTGTGTTCTCATGGATTTGTGTCCGGTTCCAATTCGAAGGTACATCAAGTACAGGCTCCTGTTGTTGGAAGCTCAGGTCTGGGGAGGTTACCTGGAAAGTCCAGACTCCAGAAAACTGAGAAAGCCACTCAGTCTGCATTTAGAACATATTCATTATATATTCATTGAAATGTGCATTTTTACATCTATCTTCACAACAGTTAGCATTTGTAGTAAAATATTTTTTAAAAATATTAAAATTAGGTATGTCTTTACTATTATTGGTATCTACAGTAAAATGTAATGTGTAAAATGCATTCTGGGAAACTGGGCTTCCCAAGTCCACACACGTACTTCCCAAGTATTTGATCTGTGCTTGGTTAGATCACTAAACCGGACTTGAGCCATTGAGGCACAAATAAAAAAAAACTCAGAAGCAAACCCCCTCCTTCAACATCATGCTGGCCTCAGAAGTAAAGAGGACCTTATAGTTATTGCGAACACAGCACAGCACACAGTGTGAAATGATTTCCCTGCATTTATCACATTCACCAATTGAAGCAATGGGCCGCCACCAACAGGGAGCAGTGTATGGGGGCAGTAGTTTGCTCAAGGGTACCTCAGTGGTGCCACTAGCAGTCCTGAGATTGGAACCCAGAACCTCTTAATTGCAGGGGCAACTCCCTACCCAGATATCACACATCCATTCAAATAACATTGATTCCATTGTTTCAACACTTGTTTGGCAAAGGTTTTTTTCAATGTTGGATATATTGTTTTTTAGCAATTTCAATGTTGATTCAGCATCTTATATTCAGAGTTGAACAAGTGGGGGCAGTGTGTTTTTAGGGGGGCACATATAACCGGGGTGGGGGGCACGCGTGTTGTGCGTGTGTTCGGGGGTGGGTGGGGCGTGCGTGTTGCGCGTGTGTAGAGCTTTAAGTAGTCCGTCTAGAACACACATAGCCTTAGCTCCATTCTTCAAGCCAGCACATGTCGCGGTAAGGGGATCCGGGGTCCATTATGGGGGCCAGGAGCAATTCTAGGGGGGCCCTTGCCCCTGTTTAGAACCGCCTATGTCTGGGTAATCACCAGGACACCAGTTGGCCCTAAAATTTTGCAGCTACTCTGTTCAGTTAGCCAAAATACCTTCATTTAAAAGGTGTGTGTGTGTGTGTGTGTGTATGTATGTGTGTTACAGATGTGAAGTCGGTGCAGGACCGTCAGCAGGTGGATCGCACGCAGGAGCGAGTCAACAGGACTCTGATGGAACACACACTGCAGACACACCCCCGACACTCGGACAAGTTCGGCCAGCTGCTGCTCCGCCTGCCCGAGGTGCGCAGCATCAGCCTGCAGGTGGAGGAGTACCTGTATCAGCGCCACCTGCTGGGGGACCTGCCGTGCAACTCGCTGCTCACTGAAATGCTGCACGCCAAACACACCTGACACACTTTCAGCAGCTGGAGTATTTAAACCTGCCTCATTGTTTTTTTCCCCCAACCCTTAAAACACTCAGCACACCACAAAATACCCCCAAACACACACTGTAAAAATAACCCCCCGGAAACACATTCACTCGTTATAAATGCCATTGCTCTGTGATTCCTGTTTATAAGGATGTGTGCGCACTGCAGATTAAAAGTGCACCTTTAGGAGTCAATTCTGTGTCTGTGTTGAATCGATACATTTAAAAATAGCTGTGAACCAAAATAAGTAAATGGGGTGATCTAAAAGAGGAAAAATAAACTAATTATGCATTTTATGAGGAACAAACAGTGGAAACCATAATGAACAAGATGATTTAAAAATGATTTTATTCGTCAGATCAGCCCCTCAGCTGGACAGATCTGCAATTATAAACAATCATGAAGGGAAATAAACAAAAAAAAAGTCTCTACAGGCATGGACATGGTAATGAAACCAAAGGAAAATGGCCAGTATGTTCAATGTGCCTTTAAAGTATGAAATGAATGTGAATCACCAACTTACCAGAACATAAATAATAAAAATCTGAAACTAAACATCAAGAGAAAATAATAATTCCAGCTAGTTCTTGCCCAATAAATAAACCATAACCGACACAATATTCTACACGAGGATTGCACAGACTCCAGTTTCATCACTAGGATAACGTTCATCACTATGATCTCTCATAAGGACCAAGACGCGCACACACACACGCAAGCTTACGCATGAACCGCCCATTCACTTGACACATAAACCACTCCACAAACAATGATTGCGTTTCTATAAAAATATTCACATCTTCACTTCAGATAAGTAAATGGCCTCTGGAGGCAGTTCAATTATTTTCATTCTTAGAGCCAGAGGAAAGCGCTTTGACGACGTTTCGTTTATAAATAAGAACACCCCGAATACCCTCTGGACAAAGAAAGCCAGGGCAGTTGCATCATCCCCGAAATGAATAAGGCCAAAGTGTAGGAGCTGAGCCAATCATTATTACCACTGTTGAGGATTTCGGGACAGTAGCTTTATCCTGGCTCACCCCCCTCCTACAGAAACACTCCAGAGCTCAGTATTCCACCTGAATACCCAGGGACCCAAATTACACTGATAACAGGAGGTAAAAGGCAGTCGACGAATTCCAACAGTGAAAACATGGTTTTGTTACAAAATCCAGACTTTCAGGAACTGTTTTTTCTCGATTATATTGTCGGTGTCTAGTGAAAGCCTCGTAACTCCACTGTTTTTTTTTTTCATAATCCGATGCTATTAGTCAGTCTCCACGTGAGTCTGTAAAATAATTAACCAAAGAGTTAAAAATCAAGTGTTGAAAATAGTTATACCAATTTTGATGACATTTAGAATGAACATTTTTTTGAGTTACTGGAAAAATAACACATATATGATGTTAGAATGAACCATGATGTTTCCGTGAAACATTTTTCTTTCTCTAATAAAGGTGGTAACAGTTCATCAGTTGTTATTCTCCCAAAAAAAATGTTCAGTCTACAATTTTGCAACAAATGTATCTACAGAATTTTGGAACAAAACTTTTTATGGGTGCATGACTTCTATAAAGGTATTTCTCCATGGATACCAGAAGGAAACTGTACAGAGATTTTACAGTGTTTCCCTCATGCAGAGATAATTTGCAATCCCGGTTTAAAAGCAATCAGTGCGGAACTATTTCATTTTACTTGACTGTATCACCTAATAATGTCTGTTTAGCATTTAGCCATTTGTCAAAAATGGATAAATTTCATATAATGAAAGTGAAAAAGTTTGACCTGACCTTTACTGAAAGAGTAACTAGCCGTTACACATGTTCTTACATTTTGCCAGGCCTGATTATTTGACCTAAATACATTTTGTTTGTGCAAACAATAGGTATAACATGCTGTTGGGGTTTGAGTTGCACGTCTCATCTTAACGTCTATAAAGTAATAGTAAAATATTTTAGTGTCCTTTATTTTAAATGGAATTCACCAGCTGCCCAATGTCTTCTATTATAAGAGATTCGGTGGGTTCTCAGTACTTCTATAAGGTAAACATGTTAAACCAACCGTCCATCGTAAGTAACCCCGTACTACTGATGCAGCAGATGGAGCGCTGGAGTTTCAGTGTAGTGTGCTAACCTATCACTATTAGGTTGTTTGCACGTTTGAGATCAGAGTAGAGGTGTTCCAACCTGAAATAAGGGGAATTTAATCAAGTTTCTGCAGATGCGTTCTTTATTCGTTTTTCTCTCTCCCTCATGTCTTGCTCGCTCGCGCTCTCTCTCTCTCTCACGTTCGCATACACACGGACGTGCAGCTCCTAGTGCTGAAGCCGCAGGGCAGCTTATTCATACCTTTACAAATCCACACTTCGCCATATACAAATCGTCATCAAAAAGGAACAGAATTGTTAACAGCATTCAAGATATACATTAAATGATTGTTCATTTTCTTTTTTTTCCTCTCCCTCTAATTTTTTTTCCAGTTACAGCTGAAGAACATAGTAGTAATCAGTAATGTGATCACAAGAGTGTGACATCTTTTTTTTTTCTCATTCATTCTTAATGAACTCGAACAGAGATGAAGCAGATGAGAGGAAAATTTTTTACACGGGCCGAGTTTTAAGCGGCTCACCTGAGGCCCGAAGGCTAGCGCGTGATCTACTGGGAGTTTTTAAAAAGAAAAGAAAAACATCCAGATGTCTACAGCTAACTTTAAGAAAGGGCTAGGCAGAGGACAGGGCTGCACATGGCAGCGCCAGCCTTCACTCTTATCAGACAGTTAGGCACAGTAGCTTGAATAACCAAAGCCCCCTTCCCCCCACATGGAAGATTTCTAAAACCCAGCCCACTGGACTGACTGGCCATTGGTTTAAATAAAGAAAAAAAAATGTGGGAAGCCCTTGGTTGGCTTGTGCCCTACATTCATTAAGGGGCAACGATAGTCTGGATTCAGTTGCACTATTCTACTTTGCGCCAGGTAAAGATTTTAGTTTGTAGAATCGATCCCATGCCCTGGACAGGAAGGGCGAGACGGGATGAAAAAACGAGAAGAGAGATAAAGGATAAATGGTATAAAAAGGACAGGAAAGAGAAGTAGGAAGAGGAGAAATGGAGACTAAGCTCCGGTATAATGGCATGTCCTTAAAGCAGCGTCAGTTTGTTGGTACCTCGTCCCATTCTGAGTAGCCGGAGGATCACATTCGAGATGACTGGAAAGGGGTCAGACTGGAAAAGGCAGGGCTAGAATGGGAGAGGTCACTTCATCTACAGTGAACCGCCAAACACTGGGTGTCTAAACACCCCAAGAAATTCCAGTTGGCCCACTTGAGCACCATAAATGGTGTTGGGGTTTAGAGAAAATGGCTATGGCATTTTTCCTAGCCATCCGATCATTTGCACAAATGCGGATGGAGATGTTCAGCGCGGGCGCTGTTGAGTCCGAGGGAGCGTTGACTGTTGATTTTCGGTGGGATCGTTTCCACACAGTTTTGTCGTCCCTCTTGGAGCGGTAGACACACAGCTCTGACTCTGCTCCGGTGCTAAGCTTGAGGGAGGGAGAGAGGACAGATTTGGGTAGGACGGGCCAGATCAGGCGAGTCCCACCAGGTTTATTTGGGGGTTCCAAGCTTTTTGGGTGTCCCGGGACGCTTGCTCTGCCACAGGTGGCCAGGGATGGTGAAGGCGTCCACGCTCATGGACATGGTTTTGGACGGGATAACTGTGAACTGCTTGCGGTCGGAGCTATACTTGTAGATGGATTCGACCATGGCGGGGATGATGACCCGCGGGCCGATTCCCGTCAGACGCACCAGCTCCTCCGTCTCCGGGTTCATGGTGTAAACAGCACGGAACTGGCAGCTCGAGTCCCGGAAAAGGATGAGGAAGTGATTGGCCGTACTCTTCTCCATTTCCTGCAAAAGGGAGGAAAAGGATCAAACACCCAGCATGAGGAAAACAAGATGATAATTTGAATAGCATATAAAAACAGCAAGCGATTGAACAGCCAAAAATAAAAAACCTTGTTAATAACTTTCTAGACAGGACAGGACAGCCCAGCTATGTGTGGATTTCATTCAGAGGCCATAACATTCACACAAATACTTTTAAACGTGCATCAAAAAAGAAAAACATTCCTGTTTAACAGAACAGATGGGATGGATTGCTTTATCAAAATGAGGCCAAAGTAATTTTGCCGGACAATCATCAGCAACTGCCAATTATACAGGATGTGTAATTTTATTATGTGCAGGTTTAACATGTTTTGTCCACCTGCCAAAAGTCTAATGAAAGCCCATTTAGTTTTTATGAGCCACTTTGTCAAATGTACACATTTTCGATTATACTGCTGCTTCTGCTAATTCATTACAAAAATTGTAATAACCACAGCCTGAAGTATTTAGGACTTTCAATAAGTATTAAAAAAAAAGTACATTAGGAAAACCTTAACAGGAGTAACTTAAATCACTAACGTTTCTTATTAAAGTGTGTAATGCCCAACAAATTTGACTCAGTAAGACAAAGTTGTCCTAGTGGGTGTTCTTGCACAAATAGTTCCTGAATATTGGTGTATGGCGTATATTCATGAGAAAGTCTTGTTATGGTTCACAGTTGTGCAATAAGTGGCTGAAAGAGAGGTAAGTGATTGGAAGGTCTCTCACCTCTATAATCTTGTTTTTCTGTGGTTCGTTGACCTTGCCTGCCAAACAGCACCGTGAGATGGCATTGTGGATGATGAACTTGTTGGATTTGAAGCTTGGCTCCTTGTACAGTTTGGGACCTGACACAAACCAAGATAAACAGCACACATGAACACGTTAACAGTTTATTAGATCATCTGGCTTTGTTATAAGCCAAACTCAATCTCCACACAAAAGTATCATATCAAGCATAGATACTGTACCAGTGTACTCAGGGATGGAGGCAGGGGAGGAAATGGTGGACGCAACATCCCAGTCTTTCTCACCATTGTGCATGGCCTGCCGGCCTGGAGACATCAGCCTCGATGGAGAATGAGAGCGACTGTAGAGCAGGAAAGACGGGTCATTAACTTTTGCATCCGCTCTGCTTTTTAAGGTCATGGCGACCCAGGTCAGCAAATAAAGCTTTCCTGCTCTGAGTGAATGCAGATTCAAGGGAGACTTGCAGTAGATAACAAGAGTGAGACATAAAATACTTGTTTTGGCTGCAGCAAATTACCTTGGAGATTTCCTGACCGTAAGTGTCCCATCATTGGCCATGGAGGAAAGATTATTGGTGGAATGAGAGTACACCTTATTCAGCCTGGAGCCTGTGGGGAAAGTATGCACAGAAGAATGAGCATGGATTATGAACCTATACAGGCAATAGTAAGGGTAAACCTGAATAAGGATATTTACCCATAAATCCTTTAGCTGGGCTGCGGGAGAGAGCCGAGTCATCGTGAAACACCGTTTTGGGTCGCTGTTTTTTGACCCCTCGCACGGTGGTGGGTTTTTGCCGCAGCACCTTGTCCAGGTCCTCCATGATCTTGAGCTGATGCCGGCGTTCGTACTCCTGCCGGGTGAAATCTCCACGCCGCTGGGGGGTGCCCTCGGGCGGAGGGGTGCGTGGTGGGGTGCGTGACGGAGGAGGGGTGCAGGGTGTTTGGGGTCTGTCCCCCTTCTCAACTGTCCGTAACTCATCCATAGAGCCACGTCTGCTGTGGGACAGAGAGACTGCTGCTCTAACCTCTCTCAACTTCACGTATTTTACTAATTCATAGGATTTAATAATTACTACTTTCAGGGCATTATTACTAAAGTCTGAGAAGCATAACATAACATATATACACAATAATGCCCCACACCCAGCTCCAACAAGTCGAGATGGTATAAAGGGAATTCTCCAAACCCCAATGCATTGGCCCACAGTGAAACGCACAAAATAAAATCATCAAGTGCATTAGAATTGCCTAGCTTGGTCTCACCTTGCCTCCCTCTCTCTTTCCTGTTCCTGTCTTTTCCTCTTCAGTTCTTCTGCTCTCTTCTGCTGTTTCTCCAGCAACGCAGCTCTCCTCTGTGCCATCTCATCTTCTGGCCGAGCCTCATCCTGCTGAAGAACAACTTCAAAATTTTAAAGAGACCCACCGCTCTACAAATTTGCACATTCCCAACACACCTAAAGCCCTACACTGGACCAGGAGTTGGGGCACTGGAATACACATAGTGCAACATGTCTTTAGGAATAAATTAGACAATACAACACACACATTTTTCCCCAGTTTCCTACACCAACCTTAAAGAAGAACCCGACTCCGCCCCTCGTTTCCGGCTCCGTCAAGTCACTCATGGAGTCAGAGATGGTGTCAGGTCCTTGGTCAGCATCGTCTCCCTCCAGTCCTCTGAGGGAGGACAGTGAGATCTCAATCAGGCTGCTACGCTTTCCAGCGAAAGAAGCTGCTGGGACATCACTCTCAAAGGAGCATTCAGACGGAGCTCCAGAGCTGCCGCCTCCACTCTGGTAGTCCCTCCTAGGCAGGGGATGGCCAATGGAGCCACCATCCAGGTCCAGACTGAAGACAGTGCGGTCCTCACTGGAGCCCGTCTCAGAGATGTTGTCGTCCTCTGGCCGGAGGAGCTGAGAAGCTGGTCGCGATTCGCTCTGACTGGTTGGTGAGCCAATGCTGAAGGATGATGAGGTCTGGTCACGGTACTGCCAAGGGGACCCCCTGCGCCTGTGGGGCATGTTGTCCACACTATGAGGAGCTGTGATGACCCGGGTGAGCATGGGCATCTTCAGGTCTGATGATCGTGAGTGCGGCTGGTGGTGTTTGGGACTTTTAGGGGGTGCCGACTGTGCCCTGCGATGGGAGCCAGGTGACTTTGGGGGCGTGGCCTGAGCAGAAACCCTGCGGGAAGGAGAGGGCGATGAGGAAGCAGAGGTGGGGGGCATTTCGCGAGTCGACTCCCTGGACAGTCGGGGCGGTTGCCCTGTTGGAGTGGTAGCTTTTGTTCTGGGTGGGATTACCCAGGCCTGATTGGTAGGCTGGGTCTTCTTCTTCATCAACTGGCTTTGCTGTTCAGACAGCCGCTGCATGTCACTCTGCAGTGAGCTCAGAGCTGCATTTAACTTTGATACGGCATTGTTGTATTCACCTAGCGGAACTGTGCTTTTCTCTCCCACTTGCTTTTCTTTAGAGGGCTGCTGTGCAGGGGTTTTGTTTGAGGAATTGCCCTCAGCCTCCACTGGAGGCCGCTGTTTCTTTTCCGCTTCCTCATCCTGCTCTTCCTCAATCTCTAATCGTGCCAATCTCTCGTCTAGCTCTGCAGAAGAGGAACTGACCTCCCCATGCCCTGCATCCTCCGATTCGCCGTCCTGCTCCTTCTTGAGCTGCAGGAAAGCACTCTTGCCCAGTCTCTGCCGGTGCTTGGCGAAGATGGCCTCGATGCGCTTCTTCTGTGCCTCAATGGCCTTGCGCTTCTCCTCAAGCCTGGCGCCCAACTCCGACATCTCGTTGCTGAGAGTTGGGCTTTTGCCTGGGCTCTCCTCTGTCTTCTTGGTGGCCCAGGTGGTCATCTGCGGCGCAGGTGGCTCGCTGGGTTTGGGCTGCTCTGGCACCACCTTTTTCCTCCGCTCAGCAAAGCTGGTCATTTTCACTCCGCTGTCTGGGGTCTCAGCACCCTGGGGACGGACAATCTGTGCTCCTCCTGCAGGGGTTGCAGGCGTAGAATGGGTTTTGGGGAGGTCCTCCGATGCATCTGAGTCCACGCTCCCGTCTCTGAGCACAGAGTCATCGTCTCTTGAGCCCTCTGAAGTGTGTCTGGTGCGGCCCGACTCGCGAATGACCCCAGATGGTCGGTGCTGCATTCCTGAGTGGGAAGGAGCGGAGCAGCTGAGGGGAGCTGGACTACCATTATGCCTGAGATTGGCTGGGTCATCTGGAGAATGCAAGTAGAAGCCGTCTGGTGCCCCTTCTGGGTGTAGCCGGGGCTCCATTTTGCCTTCATTGTGAATGATCTGCAAGGCCTCCTCTATGGTGGGTAACTCACCCGTCTCACTCTCCTCCAAGCCATTCTCCTCAGCTAACAGGGGTACCTTGGGGCTCTGGGTGGCCCACGAAGCGCGCTGTGGGCCGTTGGGGCCTGGAGGTTTGCTCAGCAAGTGACTAAGATCCTCTGGAGGGCTGTATGGGACACGAGTCATTGGCTGTCCTAAGGGGTTTAGGCTGTCGGAGCTGACTGAGCGGGTTATTAGTGGGTTGCCCATCACTATGTCCACATCACTGTCCAGACCAAAAGGGATACTGAAGGACACTGCAGAGGATAAGGAGCGACTGCAAACACAAAGGAAAGGACAATATCCTTAAGAATACAAGTCAGAGATAAACCATTACAAACCATTATACGAAGGCAAATTAAAAATCTTACTTGGGAGGTTTCTTGGTCCATGTTCGTCCAACTGCCTCTACATGAGACATTGAGGTAGACTGAGTCAGAGAGCCTGATCACAAAGACACAACACACAGAGACACACAGACTGATGTCAATGGATGAACATACAGGACATGTACAAACATATTGTTGCTATTTTTCTGGTTTATGATAGCAACAGTATGCACAACACGAAGACAAGTCAGAGACATACAATCAACTTTGACAAATCACAAATAGCTACAACCAGTGCGACATGCAAAGAGACGAGACTGGTGAATGATCTCAGGACCCATGAGGACACTGTGTTTAGCTCACCTGGAACCGGGGTCACTGGGGAGGAGATTGGCAGGAAGGGCTTTTTAAAGATTGAGGGTGAGCCACTGGAAAAAGCAGATACAAATACTTAACTTTAGTTCAACAGCAGTGTAGAGTAAAGTCTAAGAGAAACAAAAACTGTGTGTGTGTTGACCCACCTGTTGCTGGTTCCACTGTTGCCACTATCAGCACTTCCAGAAGAATCTGATGAGAGAAATACATATCAGGGGAACTTTGTCTTTCAAACACAAAACACCACAGGCAAAACACAAATTGATGCTTACCCGTCAGTTCTGGAGGCGGCAAGGGCTGAACAAACTCGGGCTTTGACACCTCAAACCAGTACAGGAGCTCTGCCAGAAAGCTCAGCATATTAACCTGCACAACAAAGCAATCCATTTAAAAAAAATCAAAACTAATATTTAGGCAGTGGCGGAGTTTATGTGGCATGTAAAGTCATAATGTAAAGATGCTGGCCAAAATAAGTGGCAGTAAATTATTCACCAACTCAACCGTACTAAATGGGACAGCATAGGAGCTTACACCCAAGCCGCACATATCGAAGAGAACACGCCAATAAGAAATCACACAAAAATAACTCTGCTAAATATGTAAACATTTGCAAGTGTCATGTATGATATAGCTCACCACTGGCTTGTTAAATTAGTGATTAATGCATATACGAAGTTAAATGAGTGCAAGACTGACCATGGATCAGAGTGTGAACTTGTTTTAAAAAGCAAAAGCCTTATTGGTATCAACAGCAGCTATAGAATGGTGTTAATTAACTGTGCATATATATTGGTGCCTCTTTGGACGTGTAGGAAAGCACCTGTAACTCTGGGGGGCTGTAAAGCATGTCCTCCAACACTAGATGGCAGCAGTTCTTCAGACAGCTGTCACAGAACTCGCATATGAGTTGCAGATTGTACAGACTGTCGGCCAGAGACATTGAATCCTTCATACAAACATCTGAGAGGGAGGAGGAGGAAGAAATGATAAACAAACAGAACATCTTGAACTTTGAAACAAGCCCAATGTGGATGAGTTGGAATGAGAGACGGGATGATTGCACACAGTTTACTGAGTGTTTACTGTGTGTGTGTGTGTGTGTGTGTGTGTGTGTGTGTGTGTGTGTGTGTGTGTGTTTGTGTGTGTGTGTGTTTCCACCT
>JBBMFX010000134.1:1967432-1985653 GCA_037832545.1 Rhabdalestes septentrionalis | reverse complement strand
TACAAAGGGGGCGGGACAAAGCGCTCTGGACTCCACCGGCAGGTAGGAGGGGCGTTTCTCTTTATTCCCATTTCAAACAGGTGCAGGGCTACAGGTGCATCATGCGGCACTGTAATGGGTGGAGGAAATACATCAAATAAATCATAAAAATAAATATATAAAGATCTCGCTTCGAGAGATTGTGTTATTTACAAAACACCCCAGCAGTAGCAGACGTGATCCAGAAACAGCCTGTGATGATTTATATTTATATATGTATATAGGAATTTGATCTGAGATCACGTGACTGCTTGGTAAGTCCCAGCCCTCTTTAAACTGGGATACAAGCCTCGAGTGTACTTGACGCATTTTAATTGCGCATCATGATTGACACATTAAAAAAGCACTTAAATTAAATTCTACTCTCAGTCTATTGAACCCATTGGCCTTTAGGGCTGATAGTCAATTGGTTCCCTGGTCTCCTAAAAAAATAACACAATTCAGGGCAACAAATAATGGCCTTTACATCCAAAAAAGTGCACCATAAACATATTAGACTTTAATTATGATTGAATATTAGCAATATTAATGTTGGAATTGTAGTCTAGGTCTACACCTGATGTGGATTTGAAAAAAGCATAAATTATAATTTGACTCCAAACAGCCTTTTAACTGCTCATTTGTCATCAGTTATTTGCTGGTAAAGTAATAAGTGCATAGTAACGTGCTTGCAGGTGGCTTAGAATAACTAGTCACAGATGTGGAATTCTGTGGTTAATTTCATGGTTTAAGGCCTCAAAGCCACACCAGTGCAAAAGCTGAATCTCTCTTCCTCTATAGCAGAGGTCATTGTCGAGGTCATGGAAAGCCAACTTTTTAATAAAAATATGTGAAACTTGTTTTTTTATAGGCTCTCTGAGGCCAGACTGCTCCAGGGCGCGAGATCTCCAGCTTTAAAAAGTCAGCGTGGTCTCCACTAACTCCGAAAACTTTTAAACGCCGTGCTTCTTGTGCTTAACTCAAAGAAATCAAAGTCCTGGGTAAGTCCACATCACATGTCCCTAGAAGTCTGGAGGGAAATCGCCAAAGGCAGCACCGCTGTAACTGCGCTAAGAGGATTAGTTCCCATAACTATTTTAATCTAATTATGGGGGGGAACATGACATTTTTCTTCTTTCTTTTGCTGCGGTGAAGCTTTTTGTTGTTGAAGTGGACAAAGCGAAGCTCAAAGGAGAGCTTTGATTTTCTTTTACATGAAAAACTAACTCACATGACAGGCAGCTTACTCACTTCTACACAATGTTTATGGTAAGTATATGTTTTTTTTCCAAAAACCTAAACTGTTTACCGGATGAATGGAGTTCTTTACATGGATTGAATTTTAAGAAAAGACACAAACATTTGCAGTAGAAAACAATGAGAATGTTATTCCAGACACAATTGCAAATGCCAAAGCATCCAGAAAACAAATACCAATCCAATTTACAGTATCAAAACGCTTATTTCCATCCACCCCATTTCATGATAGGCCACACACAAACACATTTTTAGTGTGCAGATAAGCCATCATCTGTGTGTTGAGCTAGGTAATGCATCATCCTTGTTCATTGGACTTGTATAATCAGAATGTCAAAGAAAAAAAACCTTCAAGGCTGCAGATATGTGACTTATAGTCTCTTGGGAAAATCTTAAGAGAAAACACATGAATAGTGAATGTGGGAAAGAGTGACCTCTTGTGTTCTGGACCAGTATGTCACAAATGCTGGACACCAGCAAACATGGGTAGAAAAATCTAACTTGACAAATCAGTCTTTTGCATTTTGCAAATATCTTCTATTTCCAGCTAACGTCAGAAGATGTAACGTTGTCCATGTAGACAAACATCCGGGTGGAGCACTCAGTCGTCCTTCAGTCCTCCAAAGACAGCAGTGGGGACACTCTTCTGCTCCAGCTGCACCTCTGCTCAAAAGAACAAACACCCCATTAGACCACTGGAACAAGTTATTCTTGTAAATATTTAGGTTATGTAGTAGGACTCACCATCTGGTTCTGCATCTTCATCATCCTCATCATCATCAATGTCTATCTCATCTGGGTTGGCCTGTTTGGCCAGTTCAGCCAGTTCACTCCGAGAGGTGTCACTTCTGCACAAATCAAACACACGTCGCAGTGACGAACTGGGCCAAGTCACTCAACAGAAACCGTTTGGCTAAGCTTATGTACACACAGGGCGGATCTAGCGGACAGCTATAGCCTACGGTACCTGGAGAGGTAAACAGAAAAGGGAAAAGGGGAGTATTTCTCACCTGACAAAGAGAATCTTGTCTTTGGGTTTGGGCTTGTCCTCCTCAGCCTCCGCTGCTAGTTGCTGCGCCTTCTGCTCCAACAGCTTCATATCGTCAACACCACTCTGGCCAGGGGCAAGGTCTGATACTGATGGGTGAAGAGAAAGACAGGTAGCCTCATACAATCCATGCCCTAATACACACAAAACTGGAGATATGTACACACAACCATGTGCTTGGTGCTTACTTTAGCATACCTATATTAAAACATGACTCACTCACCTGTGCCTGTAGCGCTCGTGGTTGCTTTAAGCATCTGTGAGGACATGAAGTTAACCTGCGTGTTGTAGGTTGCCTGAACGCTGCGCTTGATCCGAAGCATCTCACGAATGGTGTCCTCGTTGCCATGGCGAATCTCAAACTCCTTCCACGCCTGCCAAAAGTTGGCTGTCATCTGAGACACAAAGAGAGAGTATCACAAAGATGCTGAGTCGTGTTTGCCTGTGGCTCAAGTGCTAAGTATTACACTGGATCTAGAAGACTGTGGCTATCAAGTATTGAAAGTTTATAGCCACCAGTTAACACAGAGAAAATATCACTGCATGATCATTAATTTACCTCAAACCACATCAGGTTGTTAAGATAGTATCAGAAAGGGCTGACTTGTGTATTGTATCAAAACAATGTATTTTGAGTGTCAGGTTAGCTTGGGGCTAGGGACACAAAAGCACAACCTCAGTGCCAAATAATCAATATATAAATACCTTTATATTCAGCTGGATATATATAAATACACACATTCCCTTTTTAATGCAAGACACATCATCAGCCATTATTTTTGCTACATTGAAAAATGCATGGCATTGAGACACCACAACCTGGCCTCAAGCCAAATAATTAATTTTGTGAATCAATAAACCCTTATAGCTTATGTGGTTTTGAACACTGGATAGCATACTGCTAACTATAAACATGGTGTGGCTGAATTGCATAACAAAAAAAGCAAATTTAACACACGAGATATGTCCAGGCTGTTTGTAGTTTAGAGACTAGGTGTCTGTCGAGTTTGAAGAACTTGGGAATCTTACCCTGGGATCACACATCTGGGAGCAGAAACAATAAATGGCTCTGGCCCGGTCGATCTCGCCCAGTTTGCTCTCCATATCAGCGAAGCGCAGACACATGTCCCGGGCATGCTCATCAGGGAGGACCTGCAATCCAAACACAGGCACTTGAGTACAAATACCTGCAGCTCTGTAGGATCTGATGCTATGAGTTCAGTACACAGTACAAAATGTGCACAAAACATTCATGAAAAACAAAGAGAAATAATAAACAACATTCTGTTACGACAGATTTAATCATGAAAATTTTAAAATATAATACTACAAAACATCATTACCTCAATGGCTTTCTGGTAAATAGATCTAGTGTGGGTGACTCCATAGATTTCTGCAGCTCTTTTGATGTAGATGTTGAACATGTGGTGGCGCTCTTCTATCTCCACAGCCTGGGTGGCTCTCTCATACACAGCCATAGCGTGCCTGGCTAGCCCATACTCTTCCTCCAGCTTAGCATACAGCAGGTAGATGGCTGTTAATTAGAAACAAAAAATCCTCAAGAGGTCAAAAACACAGCTCACAAAAGGCAACATGGCGAAAAATGTCATTCTATTTCATTAATGTTTTTTCTATGAATGTTTCATGAACAAAGACTTCATGTCAAAAAAGCCTTTAGAAACAAAATGTATATTGTTTACTACATTCAAAGCCTCTTTAAATTCCTTCAACAAGCAAATATAATCTTAGTCCCTCTTCAATCAGTGCATTACTTTTGGCAAACTTAGCAGGACAGCCATCCAAAGCCTGCTCAAACAAGTCCCGTGCCCTTTCCAGCTTTTTGCCACCATAGCGATCAATGAACTTGGTGAGATACGTGTTCCAGATGTCGTAGACGTTGGGCCACTTGAAGAGAGCAATGCCACGCTCATATGCCTGCAATATACATGGTAATATACAATAAAATTAAAAAGTTAAAACCAAAACAAACTGTAATTCAGAAAAAAATGGCCATTTATGTTATTTTTATATTATAAACATTGAAACCCCCCTCCACTGTGAAATTATATCCTGAAGGCTAGTATTGCTACAGATGGAAATCCAAGTGAATACATATCAGATGATCAGCCTCCTAGTTGTGGCTTTATCTGGCTTTCTTGTGCATTAATCAGCACCAGGAGGGTTGTGTTTTTGAAAAACTCCTCCAATCTTTAAGATAAATCATAATAGGATTTTAGAGAGTACTGAGTCAGAATCAGGAAACTTTACTGATACCGAAAGAACACTGTTTATGCAACGGCACAGACACACAGATACCCAAAGAACAATATAAAATCAAAATCAAACTCTCCAAAAACTACTCTGAAAGTACTCTGTATTGCACACACTATTCTATGAGCACAAAAAGCTGTGGTCAGCAGAAGTGGAAAGTAAATATTATAGATCATTCAAAAAAGTGACTGCTGAAGTATTTGACCAATTTACAGACCAAGTTTGTTATTGCATGTTGTAGTGACAGATCAGACGAGGTACATGATAAGACTGCTGCATAAGTAGTGATGGTTAGACTATTGCACATGGTAACCTAGATGTTGCAGGTAATGATAATGATTAAGCAAAACATACAAAATTTTGATATCTACATCCTGTAGCAAGTTATTGGATGAAGCAATGGTTACATTATTCATTTTGGTGAGTGCAAAGAAAGGAAAAGAAACAGCTTTACCTTGAAACTTTCCTCAAAGTAATTGTGTTCCTCCAGGAACATGGCGTAGTTAATGATTATCTGTGGCGTGGCTATACGCAGATCAATGATACGGTCATAGACTGCCTTTGTTGACTGCAAGGGAAGCAAAAACATTGAAAATATTGTTTCCACCTATGTTTTATTATTTTAAAAAAGTTGATGGGAAATAGATGTTTAATGCATGAGCATTTAATTATACCTGGAAAGTTCCAAGACTCTCCTCCAAATCAGCCAACATAGACCACACCTTCAGCGACTTATATACTCTATTCTGCACCGGTTCTGATGAGTCGAAATACTCTGCCTTTCTGGCTGGGATAGCTGTAGCTTTCTGTGGAAGAAGAAACAACGACTGGTGTGACATCAATAACTCTAAAGCAGGTAATGTAATATCAATTTCACACGTTCACCACAGCGATATCGGCCATTCCCTGCCTCACCCTGAGTATCCGTAGTGCCTGCTCATAATTTTCATGCCGTAGTTCCATCTCCCCATATTCACACCACACAGCTGCCAGGTCGTCTACTTGCTTATAGTTCACCTTGGTGGCCTTCTCAAAGATGGTCCTGGCCTTTAAGGAGCATATGTTATCGAACAGTTATGAATAATTTATTACAAAAATAATATTTTTTAATACTGATGTCTTAATATAATAAGTCATCAAGACCAAAAGACCAACGCAGTACTACAAGATTGAAACATGTTTGTTTCTTACATCATCCAGCTGCTCATTGTCCTCATAGAACCTGGCAAATGCAACCCAGAGGGAGTGGGGCTTTCCTGTCGCTTTCACTGGATCCACTGTCTGCACGGCCTCAGTGTAGGTGTTGATTATCTACACACAAACAATACAAAGGTTTTTATTCAAACAGATTTTTAAAAGAAAATAACAAAGGACAGAGTCTTAGAGGGCTTGAGTCCAGCACATTTTGGTGATGTCTCTTCTCACACTAAACCTGATATTTACTGCTGTGTTGAACAGTGCGTGTTTTACAGGGAAACCACCTAACTGTGCTGGACTTTAGCCCTCCAGGTCTGGGGCTGGACAAGTCTCTGCCTACCTGTCGAGGATTGCCTTCATAGAGTTTGACTCTCTTATGCCACTCGTGAACGTTGTGTGGGTTTTGTCGAAGCAGCACGCTGTTCAGCAGGAGCGGCCGGCGGGTGATCAGCTGCTCGAACCGAGCCAAGCGCAACTCCAGGTCGATATCCTCTACAGCAGAGAGATCAGTCTGTCAGTACAGGAGTTTATCATAACACAAGGGCTCATTGTGCCGACCTGAAATAAATATTCAACAAGTCCCTGACAGCATCGATTGTGCAAAGATGATTTTTAAAAAAACAAACGTTGGTGACACATTGGTGGAAAAATGTAAAAAAAATCATAGTTCAAGCTCTTTTCAAAGTACTCTATATCAGTATTTATTTTTTCCATACATCTGATAGACACAGACACAAGAGAACATTTTTTAAAATGTACCCAACATTTTACACGATGCACTGCAATAAATCCAGTTAAACATAACTTATTATGAACTCTTTAAAAAACATTAATTTTTTTTTATAGAGGATCAGATTGGACCAGACTGGATGCTTTCAGAGGAGGTCTAAAATGCTGAAGATATCCACAATGTGCTTGGAAAAGCACACGGTGATATAATGTGAAATAACTTAACCCATTAATGATACACTAATCTATTGTCCAGACATAAACTGTGTCCTATAGCACTCGTATCATTACAGCTCCTAATTAAATACAATTTCTTCTTTCCCAGTACCAATACTGAAACCTTAACTATCCATCAATACAATGTCAATGTTTTTGACAATTTATCAACCAATGGTTTTCTTTAAAAACAATACTTTGCTTTAAAATCACCTAAGATATCTAATTAAAAATATGCTATAAACTACCACCGATACATCACACAGTGTGTGTGCTATTTCACAATACATTTGTCACAAAAACATATTGGATATTCAATACCAATAATTATAAATACAGACCTCTCTACTTCTAGAATTGCAATAAGAAGAAGCAGAATTAAACCACTACAGTGAAAGTTTTACAGTGCTGGTGGTACTGTGACAGGACAAAGTGAGAAGACACAGCAGAAGGTATTACAGCTATTTTTATAAATCGATCTCACTCTATTTAAAATTAGCAATGGTAGAAATGATAGGAAAAACTCCTGCAGCCCTAAACACAAGCCAGGACAACAACTAATTTCAAATGAGCCTCTCACCATCTTCATCATGTCCCATTTCAGATGTGGTCTCCATCTTGGCAGCAATCATGCTCTCCTCAAACTGGGCGTAGCTGTCGAAGACTTGGGTGAAGTCTCGTACAGTGACTACTGTCTGGATAGCCTCCTCATAAACATCACGTGCCTTGAAGTAAGAAACACAATGGAAGGTAAATGTTTGGGAGGCTTTCTTAGTGGCTATAATGGCTGCAGCCTTCTGGGTGAAAGAAACAAGACAGCATAATTAGCCCAGAGTGCATGAGATCGTACCTTCTCAAAATGACCACTACGGATGTAGTAGTCTGCCATGGCACACCAGAGCTTGCCCAGCTGGTCTGTGAAGCGGGTAAGGCCACCACGAATGATAGCTCCTACATTCAGCGATGTTACCTTGTCTGGGTTTTGGGAGATGAGGTCACACAGTTCGTGCCACAGCTGCAATGGAAGACCAACACAAATCATGTGTTTCGCAATACAATCTGCAAATTACGTGCAAAGTATTTTTAAAAAGAATCTCTAGACTGTAAGAAGAGAAGTCAAGCATGTGTATAAGCGGATACCTACAAAGAGCCTAAATGCAATAAAGGTATAAAAACTAATACACGTGCTGACCTGGTAGTTTGACTTCCCTTCCTTTGATACAAAGCTTTCATCATTGACCACAGCCGCCAGACGGACAGCTGCCTCATCCAACCGTCCAACAGATCGCAGGTAATCAATGTACTCCTCCGCATTCTCTGGAGAAAGCTAATCAGACCACACAGGAAAGGAGAAACTGAATCAGGACCAAATTTGATGTCGCACTGACATGACAAATGAGGCTTAAGTTGGGATCCAGTTTTTTCCACAGCATTATGGTTTCAATATATTCATAAGACCTGAACAGTAACTTTAACATTATTGTACAATGCATTACAGTATTATAGTGCATTATATGGCATAAGAAACATTACATGGTCATAAGTCAAACATCAACTGCAAAGGCATTACACAATTACACTGTATTACATTTTATTACAATGACTTGCAAAAAATATCAACTGCAATAGCATTACAGTATTGTGTGTTACCATTTATTTTAATGCCTTGAACTGTTTTGAAACAATCCTGAGTCAGAAATGTCAAGTTCAACAGTATTATGATATTATAATGCATTACACTGTTCAGTAGGGCAGGGTTGTTCTGTCAAGCTTTTGTTTAGAATCAGTGTAGCATAATCACACCCTCTTACCTTGAGGTATCTACGGTAAACACGGAGAGCGGTCTCAGGTAAGGGTAGGTTTCGGGCAAACTTGAGGTACAGGGGCCAAATGCGGGAGTGCTGAGTAATTGGTAGGGCTCTGAGAGCTCGGTCAAACGTCCGACGGCTCCTGGTGATCTTGCGCTGAGACACAATGAACTGACAGTAATCCAGCCATATCCTGGGCATCTGAAGAGGGTCCAAAAAGGAAATGTGTGACGATCAAAAGAAGAGGGTTTTTTAAATCTCAATTAACACCCATGTAAAACCTCTTTTTAAAAAGTGCTAGTTTGGTCTTGAATTTGTATGAACTCTTTAGTGTCACAGCAAATACCATATATTCAAATAAATCTGTCTGACCTTGTGCATAAACACCAGTGCTCTCTCATGGCAGTTGTTTATCTCCTCATAAGCGGGATCTGTTATACACCTTCCTTTAACTTGCTTCCTCCTCTCTCTCAGATAGTTGTACCACAATTTGTAACTGCACAGACAAAACACAATGAATACAGACAATACATTTAAGGGCTGAACAATAAAACACCAGGGCCAACACCACAAAGCATCTCACAGTGCTGATCTATCTGTTTCAATCACTAAAGTCAGAAAAGGCTGACCCTTTATCAGCATTTTTATTTGGATAATCTTTGTAACTCCAAGCTAAGGTCTCTAAATCTGAAAACGTGCATTTACCTGCCGGGCAGCTCTTTTAGTGCTCGCTCGTAAATCATATTGAGCACAGACTTAGGACCATTTTGTTTGTGCTCGATGTAGCGCATCCAGCACTTGACTGAGTATGGGTTCCTGATGATCTCTTCTTCATAAGGCAGGTCATCTTCTTCCTAATAATAAAGTTGGATTTACATATTAAGTAGTTAAGGCAAAACGGTTCGAGAAATGTAGCCTGCAATGTGAACATAATTGGTTTTCTAATAAAGGGACACTGGGTGAAGGGTTGTGTAGGCCCCAGCAAATATTAATACGAAGGCAGAGCCAAATCCAGAACATTTGTTATATATTTCTGGTCTCAAGTAAAAGAAATGTAGAAAAACAACCAATGCTAACCCAGTAAGCAGAAAGAGTGGCCAAACTATAAAAGTTTGAATTCAGCTGAAAGACACAAATAACAGTGACTTTCTCTAAATATTCCCGAATAAAATGGTATGAGCTCCCCAAAGAAGTGTGACTGACAGCAGTAACTGTTGCTGTGTAGTTAGCAAAGCAGTTCAGTTAGCTAATGTTAGCTATTAGCTTTGTTCATGCTGTGTGTCACTAGAATCTCTCAAACATAAAGAAATACATACAAACGTGACGTCCGGCTTTCCGTTCAGAGTTGGCATGTTTTATTCAGCCAGAAGAACAGCGCAGAATTGTCAGGTTTGTATAATAAACCTGTTTTAGCTCTGTAGCTCTTAAGCTAATCTGAACGCGTTGTTGACCTGTAAGTAGTCTTCCTCTCCTTCTCCTCCTCCTCCTAGGTCTGGCCATCTGGACGAACTGGCGCCTCTCTCTGTTTTGAGATGGTACTACACCCACATCTACTAAAATAAACTGGATAGCCACCTGCATTTCGACACTATATGGACAAACGTGACCATTACACCAACAGTGATTTAATGACATTCCATTCAAATACATATATCTTTATATGTGTTTGGTCCCCATTTGCTGCTATAACAGCTTTTGGAGTTTCTGTAGGAATTTGTGCCCATTCTTTCTGTAAAGGTTGGGGACCACATTCTACAAGGTTTAGACTGTACCATATGTGATAACTAGTAATTTTATTTATTTACCAGTAGTATTTATACAGACATCTTTTACTGATCACAACATTTGTGTATATATTATAGTGTATGTAATACAGAATATTTCTCTATGTTATTTGACTTTGTATGTTTGACTTCATATTTTATATTGTTCTTTGTATTTTCTTTACTATATATGACTGTCGCTATGCATCACAGTGTACTTTAATTTACCCTTGAAAAAAACCCAAACCCCTTGATTTAAATAAGTGGTCATTAATTTGTGAAACCCACCCCTTCATTTTACACCAAATCAGCCTTAATCCAGACTCTTTTTCCTTCATTCCTGTATGGGAAATAATTTTAAGTGTTAAAATGAAGCTGTTTGGTTTAGTAGGGTGTGCATCTGTAATATAATGAGGATCTTAGAACTGTCAAATCGGGCAGCTGCAGAAACATTGTTCTACGGTATTATTATATTCTTATTATATTCTTCCCAAAACCAATGACTTCCACTTTATAACCAGACACTCTTTTGAAACACTTAACTGAATAAGATACATTCATAATCATCAGTGAAATAATGATACTATTATTAGTTGCTCTATCATGGTGTGTGTGTGTGTGTGAGAGAGAGAGAGAGAGAGAGAGAGAGAGAGAGAGAGAAAGAAAGAAAGAAAGGAGTGAAGCCTGCGTCGTAACATTATTATCACAATGCTGATGCATAAGTGTTGTTTTGTGACCAACAAGAGACTCAGTTATCCACACAGCTGAACAATCCTTCATGATGGTTTATTTTCTGATTTTGAGGTCCTTTGACGTTCATTTAAAATAACAACAATGTTGATTTTGACCGTGAGAACACTAGTGATCAAACCCCTTTTAAAGTCACCAGTTGTTGTGAATGTTTCCATGATGACACAAATCAACAACTCATGCACTCCTGCATCATTCTGGTGTACATTTGTTCAGTCGTCATGAAAAAATCTTAAATCCGAGCACAAATAACACTAAATCTACAGCTGCACAACATATTGACACTTAAACTGCAACTACAGGGTTAAAATATGAAAGTTGCCCTGAGTGGTCTGATGTGAAACATTCAGAAATGCCCACAGTGGTGATTATAGGAACCAGATGTTCTTTAATGTCTCTAAAAGCTGAGTGACCCAGTTACTACACTATCTTTTTCATGAATATGTGACCTATTCAAACAATTCTTTCACTGTAGAAAAAATCTTTACCTAAAACAGAGGGGTACAGCATTATATATTAAAACATCAGAAGATGAGTAGGTTCACATGTGTGTTTGGAAAGTAAATAAAATGGCTATACTTATATTGCAGACATTTGGACCTCTGATTCCATTCACCACTACTTCGAGGAAATCTAATAAGCCGTTTCATTTCAAACCTCTCTGAACGATTTAAATGTGAAGAACATTTGAGAAATGGGTAGAATTCCCCTTTGAGCTGATTTACTTTCCCTACAAGAAAAAAAAACACTGTACATCAGCAGATCAATTATACTTTACGAAACAAATCAATATTTTATCATATTCAGTTCAAATGAGGGTTAACAACCGATTTCTAAAGATCTGAATTTTATTCTTTTTTATATGTATCTGACTTTTCTGAACTTTACAGGGTTGAGGTTGAACTCTCGATAGGTTTAACAGAAACCCCTCCCTCGTATCTCCACCTTGCTGGTGTACAGTTACAGACCTGCTCACCTGTTGATGCACAGTTTTAGTTTATTATTCTCTAGACCTTCATCAGTGGTCAGTATCCAATCACAGAGCTGCTCATAGCTACATGTACACAACTCACAAACAGTTACAGATATGTAGTTTCGGGTGAAATTTATGGAAAGTGTAAAAAGTTCACACTACAGTGAAATTATATCATGAAAGTAGGGCATTTAAGTAAAGGCATGCAATGGTGATTTTCTCATCTCAAACAATTCATTGAAACAAAAGCAAACAAAAGTTGTGTGTATACCACAGCCAAAAAAGCCAACATCTCAATTGAGCATCAATTACAGCCTGACAACGACTTCTCATGATGTTCACAAATTGATCTATTGAATGCTGAAGCATGGCATCACACTCTTCTTGAATAGTTCAATTGTTAGGGGTCAACTTGATGTCATGACGTCGAAATGTGAACAGGATGATGAGAACTATGACTGTTATGGCTCTGATTGAACCAGGAGATTATTCGATTCATGGATCAAACCCCTGTTGTGAACTTTGCTGTTAAGCTCCTTGTCAGAGGTTGTGTAAAAAGTACTGAAACATTAAACAGTTGGACATGTGCATTCAAACATTTAGGAAAGGTCATATTAAGTTCAGCTGTAAAAGTTATTTTACATTTTGGGTTCCTGACATTTCAGACGAAAGCCGAATATCCCTAACGTGTTGTGAGTAGTGTATTTACCATTCCCAACACTGCTGTGCAAAAAACACTCGCCCCAGTGACACACACCATCATATCAGTGACACTAAGGGTGTACTCACACTAGGCAGTTTGAACCGTGGCTGAGTGCGTTTGACCACCAAAGTGCGGTTGGTTTGACAAGTGTAAGTGCTCCGTGCCCGGGTGTGGTTCGTTTAGCAGACCCTGGTCCGGTTGGAGGAGGTGTGCCAGGGCACGAGCGCAGTTCGCTTTTTGGTCTGAGTGCTAACCCTGCTCGAGCACGGAACAGGACCCTTGACTTCACGTTTTTGCGATGCTCGCAAAAAGAATTTCGTGCCACGAAAGTGAAAAACCTGTTTAGCAACAGGCTGTGAGAGGGCTATGGACCACACGACTCAAAATTACTATCAAGAAATTAACCAGAGCGATGGACTCCATTGCATTCTGCAAGAGAGCCGCTCTTCCTGTTTATCCTGAAATCGCCGCACCATAATGGCGTAAGCGTGCTCCGGTACGAATGCTAAAACCCAATGTGAGTGCAGCCCAGAGGGGGTGTGGGGAGGGGAGACAATCGCACTCGGGTCCGGTTTACTGCAACCATGCCTAGTGTAAGTAGACCCTAAATGGCCCACCACCCACCAAATAACATCTGATCACTAGTTGTCCTGTGGTGGTCTCTTTCCACTGATGGAGCAGGGATGGGCTGACATACCTTGTAACAGAACTGCTACAGTCTATGATTTATTGAACCAAAAGCTATGTTTGGTATTTCCAATAAAATGGCCCCACTTGTCAGTGCAGCTAATTAATTTGAACACACATCACTCATTTTCTCTTTGCCCGATCCTTCCTCTCTCTCCTTCCATCCCCCTTTCCTCTTTTCTTCTCCGTCGTGTTTCCTTGTTGAAGCTGAGCGGCGTGAACTCTCTGGATGAGAGTGAAGTAATCCTCGTCTGCGCTGATGGGGCAGGGCTGAGGGCTGGGTTTGGGAGAGGAGGGTCTGGCGTGGGTGGTCCGAGTGTGGGCTCTGTGAGGTGAAGGAGACCGAGAGTGATGTCTCCTGGACTGCGGTGTTGCCACGAGAGAGGTGGGCCCATAAACTGTTGGCGTGAGAGGAAGTACAAAAGCCTCGCCACCCGGTGGTCCAACTGTCAGGAAGATCTCTGGGTAGGATCCTTGCTGGCTGTCTGATTTACTCCCCTGAAAGAGATGAAAAATTGCTTCTTTCTGATCTTCCATGGCATATAAACCCTACAGTAATAAGTCATCATCAACTTTTTTTCATTTAAACAAGGAGAGAAATTCATATCGCTTTTATATATATTTTTGATTGTTGTGTCTGCAGCAATGTTTGGCAAAAAAAAAAAAAAAAACACCCCCAATTTTAGGCATAAAAATGAACAGAAAATGTGATTCAATGCTTGATTGACTAATAAACGAAATCTAAGGGTTAAATGCTACGTTAAATATAAGTATGTAACTAACAAGGGTAACTCAAAAAAATACCCACCTCTCGGGGAGGAGTGAGGCACACGGATACTTGGAAGGTCAGCTGCAACAGACGAGAGGACTTGTAGTTATCAACCTCATTAGTCATTGACATTCAAACCAATTTATCCTTCCTCCAAACAGAGCTATTCAGAAATGTTTGGTGTCTGATGTTTGCCCTTTTAGTTTTGCACTGTAGCACTGCATGGCGAATTGTAAATAAAGTAAAGCCCTTATAGATGAACACAGCACACCGCTTGAACAGTGTGACATTCTCTCTGCATTGAACCCATTCAGCAAGTGAAGCAGTTGGCACCAAGAACTGAGCAGTGTGTGGAGATGGTACCTTGTTCAAGGGTACCTCAGTGGTGCCATGGCAGACCCTGGAATTAAAACCCACTACCTTCAGATCAGAACGGCAGATGTCTAACCACCAGGTGACAGCTGACCCAGCTGTGCAAACAGCTCAATCATTACACACTGGTCTGGAATCACGTCTTGCACAGGTGTTGCATGACATCTATAAGAAAATTTAAAAAACCCAGACAAAATACAAGTTTGGAGATGCCAGTGTGTCATAAGTTGTTAAAAACACATTAATGCTGGTCATACTGAGAAGACTTCAAAATCGGATGCATTTCTGTCCTGTTTTAGCTGTAGAAGTTTGCTTGATGGCCTAGTGGTTAGGGCATTGGCACTGCAATCAGAGGATTGGGGTTCAAATCTCACTGCTAGCATCACTGCTGAGGTTCCCACACCCACTGCTCCCCGGGCACCTCACTGGCGGTAGCCCCTTGCTTCACTTAGCGAATGGGTTAAACGCAGAGAAATCATTTCACTGTGTGACAAATAAAATTGGTATTTGTAGTTTGAAGAAGCTTCTGTTACTTTATATTAGCCTCATGGTTGCAGGGAAAACTAAAAACGACATGGATAACCTTAAATAATTTGACTTCATCTGGAGTAAAAAATGATGTTCTGTAGAATTATCATATTAGGGATGAAAAAAAAGCAGAAAATACAGTTTAAACTCACTTTTCTGGATATGTTGTTGTCATACTGCATCCTCTCCTTGTCTGACACTGGGCTGAAAGAGGCAGATCTTGGGGGGGCCCTGATAAGTGAGTCTCGATCCTGAGTGAGTGAGGTACGTCTGGGGGAACCTGCCCTGGGGGCGGCGGGCGACCCTGGGGTCAGGATGATTTGTGGAATGGAGGATTTTTCATTCCGGGCTGGCGGCATCGCAGTTCGCTGGTCATCCATTCGTCTGCTCTGAGAGTTGGCCACGAGAGTGAAGAACTGTTCTGAAGAAAGTGCTGCATGAAAAGTATTAGGAGGTGAGGTGATTTGGAGAAGTCTGGCATTGTGTTTTGTTTCCAACATTTTACAATTCTTTAAGGTATTTTTCTAACAACCATATTTTGTTATGTTTCAATGGCAAAATAATAGCACATTTCCACTGACTTATGCTTCAGAGTTGTTAACTGTTAATCGGGTTATACAGTTATTTACTCATGTTTAGCAGGTAAAAAGTTCTACACAATAATCTTCACTCCCTATGGACTCCACAAGTCTTCTGAAGGTGCTGCAGTATCTGCACCAAGCCCTTAACCATTTTCAAAAAGGGACCTCCATTAAACTAATAGATTAGTAACATCCCTTCCCCAGGTAGGATATGAACACACCCGGCTGTCCACATGATGCAAAAGAAATCGTGATTCAAAATAATTATGATTACACATTGCAACTTTATTCTTAAGTGCAATAGTCTTTTTTTGGTTTATCCATAGTAATTATATCCTTCTATCTTACTGACCATGGCATGTACATATGTAGTGTAATTTGTATTTTCTGGGTAGACTTTAGATTATCTTTCATACTTTTGTTGTCTTCATGTGTCTGTGTGACTGTGCAAACGTAGCATAAGCAATTTACTTTATTCTGGCCGTCCACATGACCATAAGAAATGTTATTAGCCAGACCAGACAACATTTATCCACTGTTTCACGATCCACCTCTGATGCCCATTGTAGGTGCTGCCAGCAGTAGACAGGGGTTTGCCTGGGCCAATTCATTGTTATGGCTGATTGGTGAATATTCATACCCTGTCACATTCATACATGTTTGTTGACCCTTTGCATTCTGAAACACGGATGTAGACATTCCACTCAAAATGTAGCATTCAAAACTCAGTCTCTGAGATCTGTGAGAGGACAGATCCGACACAACTAATATTCTAATACTGAGGCTGTGTTAGATTCACATGAACCAGTTGGGGCATATTTGACTTGGCATTGCACATAGTGATTTTAGGAACTGTGTGAAGTTGCTCAGACATGGAAACACAATTCATTAAACTCCTAATAAACAGCTCTTCAGGCGACACTGCTTCCAGGGGCAGTTTGCAACCCGAGGACATGTAAATCTATGTGGTACACACTAACAGCATTTACATTTGAATAGGGTCCTATGAAGAAGTGATACATCACTGACAATGTGTGTCCTTGTCTTTGGATTATATATGAGCTGCAATTGACCCGTGAACTGCGCTGTATTGTAAAGCCCATTACCATTGGAATCAGAGGCTTGCTGCTGCTCCCCAGTCGGTCTCTGTGCTTGATGTACTATGGAGAAGTATTGCTCCTGGTCAGTCCTGCCTGGCACCTAAAGGCAGAGAGATCAGATTTACATAGTCTTCCCTCAACCCAAGTCTGGCCAATCAATCAAGACTCAATGGCAGTCTGAGGCTGGCATGTTTAATCTTGCCTCTTGCCTTAATAGACTTGCTTACGTGATTTCAGATGCTGTACAACATTCTGGCATCTTTGAAAATGGACATCGCTAAGCTAAAAACATTGGATTTTGTATATTTTTGTTGATAAAAAATGTCAAATATTGTTACAATCCTCAAGCAAGTCCACTTTATTGGAGATAAGCTTCCAATTTGATGTGAGGCAAGTGTGTGATGGTTTAAGCATGATGTTTTGCCAGAGCTAAAGTGGTGACTACGTTAGCCTCATAGCTTTAGTGACAAACTAAAGAAGCAAAGCTGTATTCCCAGGTTATCTTTGGCCAAACAATTGCAATAAGCAAGACAAAGGACCTCTTTATTCAAGAAGCACTAGAAGTGAGTAGATAGTCAAAGAAAGGTAAAAGAAAAAATGCAACAGAAAATACAATAGCAATTAGAATTGTAATAAATAAAGACCTGGGCTGTGTGGTAGCTGTTATTCTGTTGAGGATGTGTCTCTAAAGGAGAACTGGTTGCCGCTGTTACCGCTGATGATCTCCTGCGGGCTTTGCTTGAAGATTGTGAACCTATTGGGTTCTCTTTAGGATCAGTCCAGACTTTCCGGGGGGGAGCTGGGGACCCGAGTTGTATATGGGGCGCGTAGCAACGCTGCTCATCCATCCTTTTACACTAAAGGAAAGAAGGCAAGTCTTTCAGTACTGCTTTACGCGCAATTTAGTACAATGTCATTTGAAAAAAACACCGGGAAATCCTCTCCAGAGAACACCACCCCTTTCCACTGTTGTGATGTTAGTACTAGTCATGCTAAGAGTATTGCTGTCACCTCACAGCGAGGAGGACCTGGGTTCTGTCTTCTTACGGGCAGCTGAGGGTCTATGTGGAGTTTCTGTGTTCTCCCTGTGTATATGTGAGGTTCCACCAGGTGCTCTGGGTTCTTCCCAATGTCCCATTACAAGCACTTCAGTGAAAATGAAATGCGAAATTGCTCCTGAGAGTCTGTGACAGTGTAACTACTGGGTGGTAGTGGCCTAGTGGGTGAAACACTTGCCTGTGAACCCAGTGACCACAAAGGTTCTAACTCCCACTTTCAACCACTGTGTCCTTGAGCAAGACACCTAACCCTCAGTTGCCCAAGGGGGACTGTCCCTGTAACTAACGACTGCAAGACTGTCCCTGTTACTAATGACTGACTGTCTCTGTAACTAATGACTGTAAGACTGTCTCTGTAACTAATGACTGTAAGACTGTCTCTGTAACTAATGA
>JBBMFX010000134.1:1938510-1967332 GCA_037832545.1 Rhabdalestes septentrionalis | reverse complement strand
CCAATCTTTCCCATGCATTTCTTTTGGTTTGCCACCCCACTACTGTGACCAGCAAACAAAATGTTTTTTTGGTTTTCAACTTCCCCCACAAGCACATCTATTTCGGCAAATCCACGTGTGAACAATTCCAGGTAGGGTGCGATTTATAAAGCTGAATTTGCTTTATAAATCGTGCGCACGTTTTCATAAATCTCACTTTTTCTTTGCGTACGCCATTTTCGTCTTTTGGTCATACATACACGTTCAGTATGAATTCTACGCAAAGTTTTATAAATGAGACCCCTGGTATATGTGGCTTGAAATACATCATATTTTGAAGAAAAACTGAATTTGAAATACATTGCTGAGAGTGGCTGGATGTAACACAGTACCCTTTTTATATTAATGGAGTGAGATTAAAGATAAACTGAAATTTTCAAGAAGACCCACGGGATCCAGTGGTTTGATAACAGTGGGGAAACCCGGTATTTAATTGGCCCTGGTGCCTAACTATAAAAGATGAGGTATCGATATGCTCTGACATAAATGGTTCTGCTGTCTGCTACTATAGAAATTAAACAAAACATAACAGGATAGAGCTCGCGCACACACAAAACACGAGAGAACTCGCTCGCACGCACACACTCGAGAGAGCTTCTGCGCATACTCCCAACTCGCACACACACAAAACATGGGAGAACTCGCGCGCCCACACAACGTGAGAGAGCTTGTGCGCAAACTCACAACTCGCGCAAACACACAAAACACGAGAGAACTCGCTCGCACGCACACACAAGAGAGCTCCTGCGCATACTCCCAACTCGCACACACACACAAAACATGGGAGAACTCGCGCGCCCACACAACGCGAGAGAGCTTGTGCGCAAACTCTCAACTCGCGCACACACACAACACAGGAGAACTCGCGTGCACACAACGCGAGACTGCTTATGGAGAGACGATGGCAGAAAGAGCTAAACGATCCAAGGTATTGTTATACTTAATTTGTTGTGAGTCCATTTTTTTAAAGATTAGGTTGTGTTAGTGTTGTTATTCTGTTCTCAATTTGTTTCAGTTAAAGTAAAAACTTCAACAAATAGAATGCTTAGTTAACAGCAGAGGTGGAGAGGGGCTGTGGGCTAATGAGGGGCTCTGAGAACACACATCACTGAACTAAAACAAAAATAATTGTTTTGTCTCAAAAGCCCACTGTATGCAGTTACAATGCAGGGATGGGGAACTAAGATTTCAGACACCTTTATGTGCTTTTATATATTTATAATACATCTATCCATTTATAATGTACTCACCTTGTAGTTATTAATAAGAACAAAAAGTATGTATTTAAAATCATAGAAAAAACACATTACATTATACTGCAAAGTCACTTAAAAGTAGGAATTTTGAGTTTGGTGCATGTACAGAGATTTTTATGGTGCCGTCACACCTCCTTCTTTGAGGTTGTCCCACGAGAGCACAAACAGGGATGATAAAGGTTATTGTTAGGATTCTGTAATATTTACCATCCCACTGCAGTATAATGACTCAGGTAAATATAGGAAATTCAATGACCATGACTAAGGTAATTTATAACGTCACCAGGGGTAATTATCATGAGAACGTTTTAATTTGTAGCTAGAACTTGTCGTATAAAATTACTTAAACTGTCAAAGGCTCGAAAAAAAGAATGGAAAATCCAACAGCTCCCACTAGAGGGCTCTTGATTAATTTCCAGCGATGTTCTTGCAGCTTTATGATGTTTACACCGATAAAAAGGGAAGAAAAGAAACCCAGGGGCAGTGACAAGAAAACGCTTTAAGATTTCATCTTAAATTAATTAAAGCAAGTTAATCCAACGCGAAAGCTCCCCTCTTACTGTTCTGAGACTTACAGAAGCATGTACGACTTTCTCACTGAACCAGGTTTACATTTTGTATTTTCTTTTAATAAGAAAATGCAAGTCCAGTCAGCCAATCACCATGTACATGGCCCATTAAGCAACAAAGGGGGAATGTAAAACAGGCAAGGGACAACACATTCTCACATTCAGTCAAAAAGTCTTTCTGGAGTGAAAATACTTCACAAATCTCATGATCACAAATCTCATTATCACAAAGGAAAATGGACAAAGACATTTTTTCTTTCCTTTTAATTTTCTATAAAAGAGATGAGTTTATATCATGTTCATAACAGACTGAATCATTGACCTCGATAGCTCACTCACATACCAAACAGTAATCGAGGAAAATGTTTAACACAAAACCAAAACAAAAAAAAGAAAAAAAAGAAAAAAAAAGGAAAAAAAGGAGAAAAAAAAATAAAATAAAATAAAAATAAAATACCTGAATAAAGCAAACTCTCTGCTGAGCTGCGGGTCAGCACATTCTCTGGAGAATTCATATCTATGGCACATAATGTCCAACTGTTACCAAGGAAAACGAAAGAATACATTTAAAGGCTTGAAGGAATGAAGTGTTTCTTCTTTTACCTTTCACAAACCGAATTAACAAAAAATTATATATATTCATATATGTGGACTTCATTGAGGGAAGGAAAAAAAAAATCCTAAACAAAACAAAACAAAAAAGTGTTAGCAAAGCAACCCATTCGTGCGAAGTGTTTCTGGAAGCTCCTAGGAGGAGCGCACTTCCCTGCGCCACATACCGAAGACCATACCAACACATACATACACACATCCGACAATCCATACACACAGAATGATGAGTATGTGGCTGCTCCGACACGTCCTCTTAAAACAGGCTCGAGAAAATGAAGAAAACTTAACTGCCCGGTGGATAGTTAAGAAGTCCAGCTAAAACTAGATTTAAACCTGAATATTGTAAATGGGTAGAATATAAAATGTTGACTTTCCTTTTTTTTGTAGTTTTTTTTCCGTTTTTTTTTTTGTTTCCTCGCTTTGTACACAAGCTCTTCCCTAAACCCCCCGGGTTCTCCCTCCCTTGCCCTCCCTAGAACGTAATATATGCCAACTAGAATCGCAATACAATACAGGCACTGGAGAAAACACCATAGGAGAAAACTCAGAGGACCCCCCGCAAAAGGTCCTGAACTGTGCCCACACCCACCCTTGCCCACCCTCAACCCCTCCCTTTGCTGACTCAAATAACATAATTAGAACTCACATCCACTATAATTGAACAAGAACAATGATATAAAATCAGAACTGTTTTTTTTTCTGTTTTCCGTTTCAAATCTTAATGTAATCGTTATATCTAGAACAGCGTACAGTCCCCTCTGATTGGTTGTCGAAACGATCTGTGAAAGGAAAACAGGAGCCATGCAAAATGCTTTAAAAAAATGTAAGGAAAAAAAAAAAAAAAAAGGCGAGAGGTGCACTCTGGCTCCATCCTCTCCGCAGTGATCCCAAACCGGCTGGACGCTCGGCCGGCGCTTGTGTTACATCTAGGATGCAGTAGAGTGAACCGGTTATGGACAACAAGTCTCCGACTTTCTTTCTATATGTATAATACACAGAAAGCAGTTACTGTATGATTTCAAATTAACAGAAGGATACTGAGTGCGAATACCCGCCCCTTATCCCCCCTCACCCCCCGTCCCCCACGGTACGATTCGGCATTAACTTTAAATGAAATGGATGAATAATTAAAAGTATACCTTAAACGATTCTGTCTTCAATAACCAAATGTTGGAATAATGCATATATTAGGTTTTTCTACTACAAGGCTACCTAAACTTTCCTGTCTGGTGGGGAGAACAAGAAAATAGATTTATATATTAAGAAAGACGTTAAATGAAGCATTTCAGGTCTAGGACTTCAGCATAATAGGAAATGGTTGTTTGGCATAGACATCAGAGGGGGTTAAGTGTGGCTAAGAGGGTAAAAAAAAGAAAAAGAAAAATAACAGTAATTAAGAAAATACCTTTTTTTTTTTTTACAGTAGATCCTACATCATGAAAAATCTGTGATAACACTTCAGCCGTTTTGTTCATATCCCCTCGTCAGTGAATATCATGTACTGTGATGTTTGAGTGTACAGGTCAGAGGCGTAAGGCAAGGTGTACCTCCACTCCTGAGATATGACACGCAACTTATGATCTAGAGTTGTGTCACAGCCGATCTTATTCTGTCGCTTGCTTGCATTCTTACAAAAAGGAAAAAAAGGAAAAAAGAAAAAACTGTGAACCCCCGCCCCCCCAAAAAAACAAAAAACAAAACAAAACCCAACAACAATACCCCTCAGACATCTGGCAGTTGATGAACGCCGTACTACGGGTAATCAGTACATTTAAACTGTTGTCGCTTAGATATTCCTCAACTAATCAAGTCCATCCATTTGCTCCCATTGATTCAAACTAGTGCCCCATGAGAAGTCCTCTCGCTCCTGCTACCGGTACAGGTTTAAATCCAGGAGAAATGCCAGAGAGGCAATGATATCCCAGCTTGAGGGTCCCTCTTATTTTTGCTTGGGCAAAAGCAGAGCTACGCGCTTCTTGTCAAGGCCTCAGCTCGCCCAGTGCCATCTCTGAATCTTCAGTGTTTCTCATGGTCAGTTGGGGTCTTTTTTTTCCCTTGCTGCTTCACCAGTCCGTTTTCTCTATGCAGAGGAAAATCCATTACGTATTTGCAGTCTCTTGCCTCTTCGTGCATTTCAAAACAAGTTCTCCTCGAAAATAGCCATCAAATCACTTTGGAAATTCATGTCAATGGTAGCTGCCATCTGTTGGAAAAAAAAAGAAGGAAACATGAAACATTTAAAATGAAGCGACTGATGCTTAGAGAAATTACATTCTAAAGTTTTCTTTTTCCAGAAGTATTCAAACAAACATCCATCACCCAATAAGCCTCAGAATGATCTGAAATCTTCCCTCATAACACCATGATCTTTGAAAGCCAGTCGTCTTCTGTGATGTTAATCAAATGTGAGATAAGGAAACCAAGTTAGGACTCACCGCCTCTCTCCTCCGCCTCTCCTGCTCCCGGCGACGCGCCATCTCTCTCTGCTGGTCGAGTGCGCTCTGGTTGGAGGCTGGGGACTGGGCGGGGGCTTGCGAGGGCGGTGGTGCTGACGGAGGTTGGACCTGTGTGTTGGGGGCTTGCGTTGGGGCCTGGTGCTGCTGCGGCTGAGGGGCCTGCGGGTGCTCAGAGCGTCTGCGTGGCTCCTCGTGGGGCCTTCGCACCGGCTCCATCGATTCCTCCTCATCGCGACCACTTGGGAGAGCAACAGGAACAGTTATCATGTGTAATAACTTATCTTAATCTGACCATTATCACACTGAACAAACCAGGATGTTTATAAGACACATTAGAATCAAGTCTCACATCAGAAACAGGTTAATGAGCAGTGCATATATGTGACTACACACCACAATTTGATTAATTTAATGAGTTAATTAAGTCTAATCTGAGTCAGAGAACATTTTCTAAATGCATTCTGTTAAATTGCAGATTTGAATCTTTATGTCGCACATCTGGGGTATCAAACCTTCGTCAACCTGCATCCCACATATCTGATCACAACAGTTTCTGTAACCCATTGGAAGATTTAACAGAACCAATAAATGAAAGTGCAAACAAGTGCGTGCAACCCATCAAATTTCACTTGAACATAAAATCATGAGACGTACAGAACGCAAATATAAATAGATACACAGCCTCTGTATGTAGCCCTTTCTTTAACGGATCTCATATGAGATTAACATACTGTGCTAGCATTCTGCCTGGGGAGAGCTACATTTAATTATGTTTCATTTTGCAGATAATAACCACAACATGAAAAATAACATTATGTAGCGGTACCACCAAGGTCCACTGGGAGGTTGTGGCCCTAAAGTTGAAAAGCACTGTCCAAAACGATGCAATGTTAAGTGTAAACTTGAATGCTCCAATGCAGTAACTAAATGCTTGTCTGTATGTCTCACCGTTGTTTCTCTTGCTCTCTGCGCTGTCTGTCTTTTTCAGCTTGCTCTGCCTGAGCCTTCAGTGCTTTCTCCCTTTCCTCCTTCTCCCTGGCCGCACGCCGGAACTGCTCAAAGCTGTCGCTGCTGGACTTCACGGCGGATGAGGGCGCAGAGGTGGACTTCTGAGCCAGGCTCGCCCATGAGCCCATGTTCTTAAGCTTCACATCCTAATGAAATGTGGGTGAAAATATCATTTATATATATAAAAGGTCTACATATACAAATTGTAGACCACATATTAAAATGAAATCACTATGACAATACATGAACCTGAAATCCAACTACCAATATTTGAATTTATTTCCTGCTCATATTTAATCATTCTAAAGATATGAAATTGTAAGGGATTCCCCTTCCACCCACCTGTACCTTTTTAGGGGCCACAGGTGTTTTGGGCTCCTGTTTAAATTTGTCCTTTTCCTGCATGGAGGGGGGTGGGCCGCTCTGGTCTGACGAGCGGATGACAGGGCGCGAAGTCTCCAGTGGCTTTATATCCGACACTGTGACATAGAAACATGGTTAACAGCATGACATACCGTGTACATCCTAACATCACTTTCACATATCTTCTAGTGTTATGAGCTCTAACACTGAAAGGTCACCTGGTAAATGCAACAGACATAAAAATCTAGAGCACTCACTCTGTTGGCTGTGAGGTGGTACGTGTGGCTTGCTCTCAGGCTGTTTGTGTGTTTCCTGTCGCAAAGCCGGGCTGAAGGACCCACTGCACATCACAGGAGAGGGAGACTGCTTCTCCTCTTTGAGGGCTGCAAGGGTCGAAGGCCCCCGTTGCTGTGGCTCCTGTAGGAATATTGCTTAGTACAAGCGAGACAACAGCAGTGGAATCAAGGGGAATTTTAAACACAGATTAAGTGCACAGCAAGGAACTTACTTTTTTGGGCTGCAGGTTATGAGGTGGCGACTGATGAACTCCCGGGGGATACTGGGAGATCTGAGGGGAATGCATCAAAAGAGGAGAGGGGTTCTCTCTCAAGTGCCCTGTGGGGACACACCAATAAGGACATTAAAATGACATAACTAGAAGTCAGTAAACGTTGTCATTGTACCATAAGAGTTTACAAATGGCACATATATGTACCAGGCAACATTAATTCAGTATTGCTTTACGTTCTAGGACTGCTGCTAACAGTAAAGAAAATGACATTTATTCAAAGAAAAAAAAAAAGGCCCTCAAGAGCATTTTTTCATGGCATAATTGCACCATTAAAAAAAGTACACTTTCAGCTCTGGAGTGAACTGCATTGGGTATTTAAATACATCTTTATCTGTAACTCACTCATTCTATTAAAAGCAACTTGTTTAGAACTTGTGGGGATTCCCTGGTGGTGTGCTCTGGAAATATCTTGGGTAAAATCAAGTGAAACTGAGGAGTTTAGAAACAAGAATTAAGAGTTGAAGATGCCAGAAAACCTGCAGACATGCACCACTAATACACAGATAATTCAGCCCTTTATATTTTTGCTACACACTCTGTGTGCAGGCTTTCATTCATTGAGCCATTTTATTGTAGTTACAAATTATTCGCTACATTAAAAACACTGACAGGTGAAGTGAATAAAAATTATTTAAATTCAGTGACACCTCTCAAGGCATGGGATACATAAGGTAGTACGTGAACGATCAATTCTTGAAGATGATGTGCTAGAAGCAGGAAAAATGGGCTAGTGTGAATGACAATGGTGGCCTGTTGTAATAAATGATACAGCTTTATTTAGATTAGATATTGCTGAAGTTTGGAAAAGTCATTCTCAATCATGCATAGTTTATAATCTGAATAATCTTCTCCCACCCACCCCATAACACCAAGGTTGAGGATCATTATCAGTTCCAATTTATTCATCTTGATTTTGGAACAAAACTGAATATCTGATAAAACACATTTTTGAATCCAGCTTAAACTAATCCTTAAAGATACTTTGAAATGCCATCTCATTTGATTATAAAACATAAGTTTCCTGTGCTAGAAATTTTAATGTGAAGTTTTAATGTGCTTAATGTGCTTGTGTTTCAATTAAGAATGCACAATTTCTACTAGAGTTCTATTATTCCTTTTTCCAAAATGAAAATACCAAATGTTTTAAGCCGTCCATTCAGTGGCAGTACCACATTAACGGTCATGCTGAAATGGAGAAAGGTGCCGAAAATGTTAATCAACCAAAATGAGAAAGAAAACGTGGGTGCAGAGTATCTTTCCAAACACTAGTACACAAGATTAAAAGTTCAAGACAGAGCACTGTGGGCCTAAATCAAAGTGCAGAACAGTGCCATTGAGTGTAGTACTACACATTCATGATCGTTATTATTACCCGTGGTATATGGATCAGGCTTGTGTTGACGTGGAGAAGGATGTTGCTGCTGCTGCTGAATGATCTGCTGCTGTGCTTTAGCGGGGGCCATTGACACTTTGTGTTGCGGGGGCTGCGTCGGCGTGGTCTGCACAGGGCCTTGAGAGTAAGCAAGCTGCTGCTGTTGCTGGGTCTGTGTCTGTGGTGCATGCTGCATGTGTCTGGGCTGATGCTGGGCCATCTGGGGTGAGGGCTGGTGCGATGGTGCAGGTTGAGACTGAGTCTGAACAGGCAGCTGGGGTGCAGCAAGTGAAGTCTGCGGGCCCAGCTGCGATTGAACCTGCACCGTCTGCAGGAGAGACGCCTGGCTGGGCTGCTGCTGACGGCCCTGCAGGGACTGCATGAGTGCACCCTGCTGCTGCTGCTGCTGCCGGCCCTGCAGGTGCTGAAGGTAAAGGTGGCTGAGAGGTATGGAGGGGACAGGCTCCTCGTCATCCTCCAGCAGCATCTGTGGTGGTTGCGAGGATAGCAGGCCCTGGGGTGTGAGCGTAGGTGGGGAGAGCGGTCTCTGGCGAATAGGTTGTGGCGGGTGCAAGAGATGAGGAGGGAGGTGGTGCTGGGGCTGTGGCGGTTGCTGCGACGGCAGTTGTAGGGGCTGCTGGGGCGGGTGCTGCTGCGAGGGTGGCTGGGGCGTCGTCGGCGTCTGTGGAGGTTTGGGAGGTAGTGGTGCAGCCCGGTTACTGGGTCGTGAGGGCTGCTGAGGCATAGCATTGTGCAGTGCTGCAGGGCCAGGGGAGAACAAAGAGAGATGGAATGAAAGTGTGGAAAAGAAATCCAATGCAGATTGTGCTTATTTCTGATCTCAGTCACAGAGTAGTGCTGCACTTTAGGATTCCCATAATAAATCTGATTCAATACGTAGATAAATAAGCCATACACAAGCTGAATCAGATGATTTATTGTGATAAGGCCGAGAGGAGAACACCACACCCACCCACACATACATACACACAATACACAGTGGTGAACAGGGACTGTTAAAAAATAATGTAGATGAATGCAAATGTAGGTGAAAACTGCTTTCAGTTCTTAAAAGGACCGGCTTGACAGTTAATTTAAGAATCTGGAAGCTTTATCTTACCTGGGGATGTAAGGATGGGGTGCTGGTTCAAAAATGAGTGCGTCTCAGGTGAGCCAGGGCCACCTGCCGGGTGAGCATTGAGGTGGGGCGGAGCGGGAGAAGACGAGTCATTGGTGTGGTGGGGCAGGTGCATGAGGGGCTGGCCAAAGTGAGCAAGAGAGTCAAAAGTGTTCTCCAGGAGCTGTGAGGACTCCAGCGCTGTGACTGGGGGAGCCATGTATGTAGCAGGAGATGGATGCTGCTGCTGTTTAAGCTGGGCTGTAGGGTGAAGTATAGGGGCCTGGGACTGAAGGGGCAGCTGGGGCTGAGGCATGCCTGAAGGCATCACCTGATGGTGAGGTTTCTTCCCCTCCTTTGAGGAATGACCCCTCTTTTTTGGTTTGGAAGCCATTCCTGAGTTATTAGGGGAAAAATGGAGTGAAATATGAGTGACACACATATTCCATAGCAAGTCACTGAAAAAGGTAGATATTATGTAGCACAATGAATATATGACTGCTCTATATTCTTTTACCTGACTCAGAGTCTTCACTATCTGATGTGCTAGACTCACTACTGCTGCCCGAGTCTGAGGACGAGCCTTTCGTCTTAGCAGCACTCATGGCCTCCATGGTCTTCTCTGCAACTGAACGAGAGAGCACCAACAACAACAATGTACATTTTAGTAAATATAAAAAAACCAATAATAAATAAAGTATATATATATTTTTTTTACACATAGGGTTATGACGTATGTGCACCTTCTAGAAAAGGTAGCAAATGTTTTAATAGCATAGTTTCCAAACCACACAAATTTAAATAATCTATAAAAACATAGTAAATATAATTGGTTCTTGCATTTACAATTTGTATGTGATTCTCCAGTGTACTCTTACAGTCAGACACACCCTTAAACAGTAAGAGAGCAGAGACAAACACTCCTCACCCGGAGGCTTCTTCTTCTTGCGGAGGCAAGATGAGACATATCTCTGCAGTTCCCGCAGCGTGGAAGGCTTCAGGGTCTCAAAGTCAATCTCGATCTCATCTGGGTTTGAGTTTTTAAGTGAAGGCTCTCGGGACTGAATGATGTGGACCACCCGGCCTAGCTTGTCTCCAGGAAGCTTGTTGATATCCAGACTCAACTGCCTCTTTTCCTCATACGACATGGGCTTGCTTTTCTCCACTGGTGCCAGGCCTGCTGGTCCTGCGCCTCCACCCAGACCCACATCGTCCACAGAGTCCAGGCCTGTAACGGGAAGCAAGTTGGGTGGCATGGTAGCCTGTGGTGGCATGGAGCGGTTGTTCTTCAAGCTCTCCTTCTTGCTGTTGGACAAAAGCAGATAAACAAAGTCTATTCCTAATCCCAGTGCATGGCTTTCTATTAAAAGATGTATGCAATTTCTAGTAGAATTCTAGTTATATTTATTCAACCTCTGATCAATAATTTGGATGCTACTTTATCACAATAATTTCCTGTCTCACTTACTTGGGCTTCTTGGACTTCTTGGGCAGAGGGTCTTTGTTGTTCTTGCTTTTCTTCTGTGGCTGGAGAGTAGGAGGTGGTTCAAGGATTTCTTCCAGTCCAGGCATGGCTCCTTTCTTTTTATGCTTATCCTTCTTCTTCTCCTTCTTCTCTTTCTCCTTTTTCTTTGGTTTGCTGGCCTGTGGCTGTGACAAGGCCGCCAGCTGCTCATGAACTGCTTTAAGCTACAAAGCAAACATTCAACAGCGCGATCAGCATGATTAAATAAGCAAAGAAACCTTCATTTTAATTCTATCATTAGTTATAGTACGGTTCAGAAATATACAAAAAAAAGTAAATAACAAAAAAATGTGACTTATATGGTTTGATTTAGCCACACAGTGTGCAGCACATGTTCTCTCACCTGTTCCTTCAGTTCAGCCAGCCTCTGAGCCCGCTCTTCTTCTGAATCATCTGTGGACGATTCGGACTCTGAGGAGGAGTCACTGGAGCTGTCCGAAGATGAAGCAGCACCTATGGGCGGTTGGATCTTCACAGGGGCAGCAGGATGCAGCACAGGGGCAGGAGCTGGGGTAAAGGTCTCCTCAGGCTCATCCGGCATTTTCGCAAAACGCATCTCAAACACATCCTGTTAAAAACAATACAAACAAACAAACAAACAAAAAAAAACAAACCCAGAAGGTTGTCAGAGACAGAAATAAATATACCCATTGTTCGTCTGTTATAATTACTTGGAATGCAGTCATTTACCTGCAGCTTGCGTGCCATAGCCACCACTTCATGATCTGGAGGATTATACTTGTAGCAGTTAGAGAACATTAACCGCACATCTGCAGCATACTCCTGTGCATCTCTGTATTGTTTGTTCTCCAGCTTCTCCTACAAAAAAACAAAACAAATCCAATACCGTGAACCACAATGCTTTGACTACAAAAAGCACGTTTTCTTTGTCCATTGAGGTAATTGCTAATAATTAGCACTGCACTGAAACTGTAAGCAGCAAAAACAATATCTGTAAACAAAAAAAATATCTATAAGAGATAATGTCTCAAGTTTCTCAAAGACAAAAAACTTCTTTGGGTGAAAGTCATTTGGTGTTACTGTCAGATCATCATCAGTTCACCTTTGCAATCCCTTCCAAATACACAAAAATGAAGCACTTTCTTAATTTTAGATTAGGAGAGGCAAAATAATTCCTGAAACTAAAAAAAAAAAAGAAAAAAAAGAAAAGACCCTTTACTGCACAAGCCTTCTTACCTTTATGGTGGTAAGGTCCATAGGGTGCTTGATGATGTCATGGTAGTCATGCAATCCCAAACTCTCCACATCCACTGGTTTGTAGAAAGGCCATGCATAAGCAGCATGCTTTTTAGCAAACATTTCCTTCACGATGCCCAAACAGTAGCGCAGCTGCTCTTGCTGTTTGGGGCTATGGGCACCAACAGAGACTCCCAAGACCACATGGTGCTGAGAGTCTGGCGCCTCTTTCTTGGGGAGTTTAGCAGGCCGGGCACTCTCTCGCCGTGGCAGAGTCTTCCCCGACTTGGACTCAGCAGGAGAGGATTCGCTCAGCTGGTCGTTGGCTGTGGGCGTCGTTGTGTCTGCTTTCCTCTTCTGGCTTTTTCTCTGAACAGCAGATATGGAAAAAAAAAATTTGTTTCTGTGGCAAAAGCACATCACAGTATGCTTTCCTGAGTAAATCATGGATTATTTATGGTCTTTAATCCTTTATTTATTTACCAATAATTTTTTGACCCACTACAGAACCTCAGAAATGTCATTTTGTATTATTAAAAATGCTACATTTGTCCCATACTGCCAACCCACCCATATATTTCTGAAACAATGAAACAAAACCTCAAACAAAGCTGGCAATGATTCTGATTTAGTTTTAGTACCATTTTGTCATGACTCACTTTAGGAATAACACTCTGAAGAACTGGAACAGTGTTCTGTTGAATGGGCATGGGTGGCAGGGCAGTCTGGGCAGGGGGAGGAGGCACCGACGTCATGATAGGGCCTTGAGGATTGCAGTCTGAAGGTGCCAGTGAAAAGGGAAGGCCCAGAGGTGGCGCATGGGTAGGAATTGTAGGGGGTACTCGAGGGGGTAGAGCTGGCATGGCCGGTTGCGGGGGCAGAAGGGGAGGGCCCTGGACTGGGGCCCTAGTCTGTGGCCCTGGTCCGAGATTAGAAAGGCCACGTGTATGAGGAGTCGTGGACGGAGAATCCAAGGCAGGACCAGGCTTCAAGCTAAGCCCTAGAATGAGAGTGAGAGAGAGCAAGAATAGCGGAAATTACACTAAGCAAAATTATATTTGGTTGTTGTTGTTTTTTTTTTTAAAGTTAATTGAGTCTCTGTTCACAGATGTAATTTTAATCCACCGGAGAGAGACACGGATACCTGCTTCACTCTTTCTGCCACGGCCACGACCCTTGGGAGCCATGACGGTGATCTCAGTCTCCTCCTGGGGCATTTCTGAAATCTTCTGAAGGAACAGTTTCTCCAGTGCCTCAGCCATTAAGACGATGTCATCCCCAGCCTGTAGGGGGCAATACACACAAACACATTCATAAGACTTGGCCTAAATCAGAAAGCCTCTACAAAACAATTGTTATTGACCAGAATGACAGTGGGTTATTCATAGAGAGAGGGACACCAGTACCTTATTGTAGATGTAGCAGTTGGTAAACATGGTGTTGAAGTCTTGAATACATTCTTGGGCGTTCCAGTAGTAACTGTTCTCTAGCCGTTTCTTGATTGTTCCCATGTCCATCGGGTTTTTTATTATCTTGTAATAGTCCTAATACAGAGGAAATTACACAAGATTCAATCACCAAAAACACACCTCGACATTTTAAAGGCAGGTAACCGTTGCAAGGGAATGTGAGACTCTTACATAATTTTCTCCCAGCCACAAACCACCACACTTCATCTACCAGAGCTCGCTTATTTTAAACTGCGAAACAAAACGTTTTTTGCAGCTTTGATATGGTGGCAAAAGGTCAGTACACTCACAGGAAGGTTAAGCTTGATGGCATCTACAGGAGCATGGAAAGGCCATGAGAAGTTGTGCTTCCACAGGGTCTTCAGCACAACCTTCAGCAGATACTGCAGCTGGTTGGTCTGGCGCTTCGGCCGGGCAGGATTGATTATCTCTGGGGCGCCGGGATTGAAGAGCGAAGGGGCCTGGGAGGAGGGCTGCCCCTGACTGCTGCTGCTCCCCGACATCTGCGCTGTGTCCAGGCCGTCCCCCATGCTGGCAGGGTGTTGTGCGGGCACAGGGGCAGGATTAGACGCCGCGGGACACCACTCGTTCAGTTTCGAGCCGGGCGCGGGCTCCACAGAGAGAGCACCGCTGATTCCATTGCACTCCTCACTAGGATCTCTGTAGAGGTACAAGATGGGTCATAATAAGAGAACTGCTGCCATCTGGATCAAACCCTATTATGATCATCAATCATTATCATAGTCATAATCCAGCTCTTCACTTTCTTAACCACCCCTAAACTGACAGCCATTCTCAACCCACACCCTCCTCACTGCTCGCACTAAATTTAATTCAAATTGTTTTTTTGTTTAGTTTTTTACCTAATCTTGACCTACTAACCTTGTATAACTCAGAATCCAGGACTCCATTATTGGTATAATTTGGCCAGAAATATTCAGGCTTTGCAGCCCATAACCTGTATTTTCCTGGGAAGCATTAACTTACATGTACCACTGACAGCATCCCAAAAATCGGCATACACAAACATTGGAATTGAGCACATGGATAGCTTATATTTTTTTTTCATATACATATCCTCCAATGCAGATACTGATGCAGAAAAAATACTAATAAAACAGAAAATCAAACCAAATATACCAGAATTAGCCTCACAGAGAAACAGAACAATGTTAAACAGCTGAACATTTTTGAAAATCACATGAACTTACATGATTTTATGTGACTGCAAACTTTTTCCATCTATTTGATCTGGAGGGAATTATTCAATCACTCAAACAGCGATATACAGATCTGAAGAATTTTTAATAAAATGTATTTCCACCAACAATTTTTAATGACATCATGAGCCAGACTTATTCAGCCGATATGCCTTTACCTTTTGTTTTGTGATATGTACGTATTTTGTTCAGACAGTCATCACTATATATAACAGAAGAGCACCAGAGAAAAGCTGCTGATTCATCCTTGAATCATTTTCATTTCCAGGCATCCACACTCTGTGATTGCATTTTTTAACCCACTATAACCTTGTTTTCTTTTGTTTAGGTGGTTCTCCTTTCAGTTTCATTTTTTCCTTCATTTTAAGTAATTCCATCATTTCGCTATTTGTATATATACCAATTAAAATGATTTAAATGAGCTTGTTTTAGGTGTGCCTCATGAAGTCAGAAGTTCATCTGATCAACAAAATCTCAGATTTATTTATTAGGAAGTAAAAATTTTGGATGAACATCTTCCAAGTGGGTGACCATCATTTTTGCAATCACCATAACATTCTGCTCTTCAGTGGTACGATGCATACATAATCCAATATCAATAGATATTAAATTTCAGAAAAATAGGCTAAATATACACATTTGTTCGGTGTAGATATTTAATTTAAAGCAACATTCTGTCCATACCAGTGTTGGTGCATCACTAGTAAAAACAAATATGTTACACAACAACAGCCAAACACACTAGTCACAAGAATATTTCCCTTCCTGGGCGCTAAACCTAAACTTAACTGTAGTGCCTGAGGAATCAGTCGTTTTGCATATAGCCGCAATTACGTGGTATTACAAGGTACCAAGATGTCGGCCCCGTCACATCAACTTAAGACTATGTGAAGCAAGTTGTTGTGAAACATCACTTAAAACTGACGAATGCAGAAACGTGTGGTGACAAATGTTTTATCCAGTTACTTAACACTAATGCAGCTGACTAACAACAGTACCAGTCTTCCCTGAATTTGGCCAATTTTAGGCTGCATAAAGATGGTACTGGTATCAAAATGGTACTGGTATTCCTATAAAAAGTGAAGAAACCTGTGAGAACATTCAACTCACAATAATGTGTTTGCTTCATTTTCAAAATTCTTTTTTTATACCGCTGTTTCTGATTTACGATAGCTCACATGCATGCTAACATGCTACTACCATGTCAAGGTCACTTGGTGGTCTTGGCCACTAAAGGGTACTTGCATAGATTACTATTACTCACATGCCCAGAGAATCAAAGCTTATGTCCCCATCAAGGTAGTGTCCTTATCAGCACTCTGTATTGGCAGATACATGAGAATCGGGTCTCAGTATCAAAGGAAAATGAGGTAATGTTGGATCTCTAAGAGACCATTTGTTCTGAACTATTTAATGAGCTTAAGATCATTGGCCCGGGTCAGAAGAGTTTGACACCAAAGATATGTCCCGAGCTTGTATGCTTGTAGAGTTGTGTTTGTGCATTTTCTGATAACATATTCATTTACAGTTTCGAGCCGGAGTCTCCCTCTAAATTTCCTTTGTTAACACACTCTTGAGATTCACATCTTCTAAACGCAAGCACACAAACACATGTTAACCCAAGATGCTCCTTGTGACTGACTCTGATGCTTGCTTTAAAGATTTCCTGTTTCTGATGACACATCAGTGCCAGAGACGTGCGCTTTGGTCTGAGGTAATGAGAGGCTGAGGTAATTGTGCTTGGGGGAGGCATGACTGCAGTCAGTCTCTGGGGGAAATCTCATTGATGAGGTCGCTTCACCAAAGACGTCTGGTGAAGGGTATAATGAGCGTATAAATTCTGAAAATGCTGAATGTATTGGGAACATCAATCTACAGCAGATATGTCACAAGCACAAACACTGAATTTGATTTAAATCACTGATCCTTATCAGTCAACTGCTATGTTGACAGTTGGGACAAGTCAACAATACATCTAGAGTGGTTAAGACCACCACAACCAAGGCAAAAATAAACACATGCTTCCTCTGCAGACACAATCATGTCACCTCATGAAACCTTTCTTGTATGTAATGAATTCAAGTGCAACAAGGTACAAGTGTGACTTCGTTCTTTGTAAACACACACAGACACTTGCTTGTCTAGAGCAGCCATGCAATAGCAGACCAACTAACAGACAAAATCAGGTTGGACACAGACGAACCAACTAGTGGTAATAACTCAGGAGCATGAACTAGAGGTCGACCGATACGAGTTTTTCAGTAGCCGAAGCCGATATATGCTGCCGATATTTTTTTGCCCAATAATTGAACGTTTCCCCCTCTATTGGAGGTAAAATATCACACTAATAATACAAAGATTGATACACAAAATTTCTCAACTTGCCATTTATTGAATAATGGCTTAAATATAAATATAAACTTAAGTAACAAAAACTAAACTTAACAATACAATTAAACAATAACTTAAACTTGTAAACAATAAACACAGCAGCATTCAAATCTTTTAGTGCACTTCTTGAGGTAAAACTTTTAAACATGCACATTCCTTTTTGTATTATGTTCAATTTTAATCCCAACTTCCAGTCCCTGAGTCGTTCTCCTCCCACCCAGTACTCCCAGTTTAAGAGCTGCAGGTTGTCGTGCAGGAAAACCAAACGTTCTGCATTTTCTCCTGTGAGCCGACTCCTCTTCTTGTCATAGATCATTCCAATCTCAGTAAATACTCTCTCACTGGGAACAGAGGCTGGGGTCCAGTACAATCAGCATGGGCCACGTGTTCCACAGCAATAATAATACTGGGCCGCCCGCAGAGGTGCCTGTCTGTAAATCGGCGTAGTGCACTTGGATATCGGCCGATGCCAATATATAAAAAAATGCCAAATATCGGGCCGATATATCGGTCGACCTCCAGTATGAACCACTGTCACATGAAACAATAAAAAAATTTTTTTACCAAAGAGTCAAACACAATCAATCAGAACAGGATCTAAATAACCTAATGGCTAGAAAAAATTTCCGATGATGCAGAAGTGTGACCCACTAGCTGCAGGTAGCTCCCAATTCTTAAACTGTAAAATTTTAAGGTTAAGGGTACCAACAGTAAGCCAGGAAAATATGAGAATATGCCAGTAACTATGGTCTTAATTAGAGGTCTTAACTGTCCGGTAAACTTTACATTGTGAAACAGCCAGTACAGTTACTGGGAAAAGCAGAGACTATGTGAACTGAAAAACAGCAACAGGACTGTGGCACCTGTAATGTGACAGTCTTCCACTTATCACTAACTAACCTACCACATTACAACTTCTCACTCATTTCAACATCAGTTCCAGTCTAACCTGCAGATTTTTTATTTAAAATGCCGACATTAAGCAGAAGTCTGATGCTGATGCATCAGGGGAGATGTCACTTGGCTAATTAGCATGTAATGCCTCAACTGTGGGTTGCATTCATGAGCTGAGGAACTCTGGTCTAAAATTAAACAGCACAATTAACTGGTTTAATATCATAATTCACCTGACACTCAGAATTTTACATGCAACACTCCCTTCTGTTTTATGTAGTTTCAAATTAAGACCTATTAGTCAAAAACAAAACATCTGTCAGCACATTGGCTACCGAATTAGTGCCAATTTTTTAAAGACTAATTTCAACACAAACCCCAATCTGTTACATGCAATTGATTAAAATGGATCTGTGTTTGGGCAGAGTATTACTACTGGCCACAGTAATGACAGGCACAGGCATAGTGCTTAACACTGTAGCTGCAGCAGTGTAGGTCCCAACCTAGTTTTTTCTGCTTATGATGATACACTGACCATCATATTGGCCACCAGTGGATAAAGTAATCTCATAAATAATGTATTCGAATTCACTGCATAATACTGACTCATGAGTCTGACTAATCTAAATGATTAGGATATCAGTTACTTTACAACCTAATTCAGAGCTATAAAATGACTTCATTTACAATCTGAGCTGATATCCTTTCTTTAAAAACTCCAGCCTAGTTTAACTGAAGTACTTGGCTCAAAGTACTCAAAAGTATGCCTAAACCAGCCCCAAAACTACTCATTTTACTAAACAAAATCAAAACAAAATATACATCAATGTGAGTGTGTCAAATTTGTTACAGGATTAGATCAAATTTGTTACAGGATTAGATTGACTGTTTCCCTCTAATTTTCACTCCAAAATGTTCTGCTGATATCCGCCCAAAACACAAATAGACTGGTGCTATCCCTAAACAGTCTTGTTTGTTGAACATGTGGGTTCCACAAACAACAGTATTCTGTATTAGGGATGTGACTTTTTGGCAAAAACACTATTCGAAAATCGAGGAGAACTATTTGAAATTTTCTCGAAAAACCGAAGCCCCCCCGCACGCATGCGCACAAATCCATGACGACAGAGAGGGTGAAAGTTATTTTTCACAAACTGTTTGATCACGCGACACACTGTTCCAAATCACAGTACAGTAAATGAAGTTATTAAACTATATTCTAGAATTTCTCAATTTAAAAATGCATCACAAACCACATTTAGAACTGCCTAGCCAATAAAGCTAAATCCGGTGAAACAGCCTGAAGTCACTCCATTGGGGTGCTTTGCTCTCGGATGACTGTGCATGGTAGTGGTTTATCTGTGGTTTACCAGCTTCATATGACACAGTTTGCACTGAGCCTCATTGCCATTTAACATAAACGAGTCCCATACATAACTTTTACTAGCCTTAGGCCTCTGCATTATTCAAGCCGCACGGTAAAATTCAGTTTTCTTCTTCTGGAGTCGCCTATGGGGGAGCTTTAGGGTGTACTCACACTAGGCAGTTTGAACCGTGCCAGAGTACGTTTGACCACCAAAGCGCAGTTCATTTGACTAGTGTGCCAGGGCGCGTTTCGGTTGGACTCGGGCGCAGTTCGCTTGTAGTGTGAGCGCTAACCGTGCTGTAGCACGGTACAGGACTTGTAACGTTATTTTTTTGCGACGTTCGCAAAAAGAATTTAATCCCACAAGTGATAAACATGTTTTGCAACAGGCTGTGAGGGGGCTGTGGACCACCATGGACCAAATGACCCAAAATTACTATCAAAGTAACCAGAGTGACGGGCTCCACTTCGTTCAGCGAGAGCGTCGCTCCTTCTGTTTACACTGAAACCGTCGCACCATAATGACGTAAGCGCGCTCCGGTGCGGATGCTAAAACCGTATGTGAGTGCAGGCCAGAGGGGGGAGTGTGGAGGGGGGACAATCGTACCCGGGCCCGGTTTAAGGCAACCGTGCCTAGTGTAAGTAGAGCCTTAGTGTATGCGACACCCTCAGGCTGGATTAATGCGTTACATGACGTATTGGTGAGAAAACGTCCTCATTTCTCTTCCGTGTTTTTTTCCGGAGTCCCTCAAGTGAGATAATGGTATTTGAAATAACTATTCAATATTCAAATGTATATCAAATATTCGAAAATCCTGTATCATCCCTAGTCTGTATATGTTTCCAGTGGCCTGCACCAAAACAAAAATACACTTGAAGTACAAAAGTCTACGATCCCATTTTACAAGATCATGTTTTGAAAGTTGTCCGGCACACATAAAGGAAACTGCTCTGAAAATGTTACAAACTTTCTACTAACTTTTAGGTTTATCACAAAACATGTAAGATGGTGAGGTAGGCTAAAAGTTCAACAAGGGAAGAGTTTTGATATGAAAAAGGCAATATCAGGTATATGGTCAACTAAAACTCAAAACCTGGGCTTAAATTTTGGTGCAGAATTGTGGGCAATGTACATAATTTCACAGATTCTCAGAAATCTAGATGCTAATGCAGGAAATCCCACTCATATTTATTGCTAAGTCTTAAAGTTCTGTGAACTTTGCACTGGTGCATAATGTAAGATCTACACCAGACAGATCAACTTCCACCCAGGCAACACGTTATCTGTGCTCTCGCCCCCTTTCTCTAGAAGGCTACGAGTCCCCTCTGCTGTTACAGCAACTCTCACTGATAGACAAGTTTCAGTGAAAGATTTGAACGCATGTAAATTTGGACCGCTGACTGAAACGGAAACCTACGCCATCGGAAGAGGAACCCACTCTGGGATGAAAACAAAATAAGATGTCAGAGTTAACAACATTAGCCTAATCTTCAGGATCCTACGACAGATAATGGTAACATTACAAAGGTGTAGCTGCAGTTTCACATTAGACTGGTTTCTGCCTCAAAATATCTGTGACGTACACTCAACAGTCATATTAACTGCATTTACAATTTGTATGGTGCGGCATCTTTTGCTAGTTGATGTTGCAAAACACCAACTTTAGGCAGCCACTGGTGTTCCTCACAACATAGCCTAGAGAAGAAAGCATGAGGGAAATTCAGCAAGGAATATATTGGTAAATGCAATTGTAGAAATATATAATTAAATATGCTATGTATAACTATATACATGTTGGATAGCAAAATGCCATAATGCAGTGGGAAAGAATGTGGGGTTTCTTAAAATGTCTTACTTCTCAAAACTGCAAAAAACAACCATCTTATTCAAAATCAAATTAAATTAATGAAGGAGATGGAATGTCCTATTAAAAATTATTTAATACATTCAAAAAGACATAAAATTATGGAAGCTACTGTTAGAGAAAAGGCCATACAGAAATGAGCCATGATATTGAAAGGTGTTTTGAGGAGGATGTTGATAAAAAAAGTCCAGTGGTTTCTTTAGTACTGGTAAAGTCCTCTAGTTTAACTAGACAAAATTTGAGGGGTTTTTTTGGTGTTTGACAGTTGCAGCTCTAGTCACAAGAATATCAGAGGAGGCTTTCACCTCTAAGGCAAGATCAAAGATGAGACTGCAGATTGTGTGAGATAACCACTGAAGCAATCTGTCTGCGTACCACATGCACCACAGTACATGAGAATATGAACTCCCTCTGCTGTTTAAAAAGCTGTGAGTGGTGTTTGCATGGCTGTTTTTCCAAATATCCACACTGTGAGTCCATCAACTTGAGTCTGCATGAGGCATGAGTAAGGAAGCATGGACGCTCCCAGGTGGCGTGTCCTGTTTGGCCAAGTTTTCAAACTGGGCCTAATCCTCAATCCTTGTTCCTGAGCATTTGGAATTTGGAAATATTGAACTTCACCAGGACCAGATTCGTTCATGATTGAGAACTACAGGAAAATATAACCCACAGGCAGCACTCTTATTTTTGCCCCAAAGAGAATAATCAAAGAATCCACCAACCCATAATCAGTGAGTAACCAACCAATAAAACATTTAAAAGAAAATGATAAAGGCTCATAAAACTGAATAGGCTGCCTCTTCAGGCTTTAAGAGCCTATACGCTCCCCAAGGCCCAAGAGTGTCTGGGATGTGGGAGTTTTCAGGGAGTGTCTCTGGGTCAGAGGAGAACTGAGTGTTCCACAGCACCAACACACACACACACACGCTTATGTCACACAAGACAAGATGGCACACAAAGACAGGTAAAAAAAAAACCTTCTGTTCAAGGCAACACACTGGCCCACAAGCTAAAAATACTCCTAATGAAGAGGCTCTGATGTAGAGCGCTCCGTTAAAACACCCACTGTGAGCTCTTCCCTCGGCTTTATTGTCCAAAATGTACAAAACCTCCTGGCCTCTCTTGTGAAGACACACACAAAACAGTTGTCTGGATCTGACTAACCACATTCTTGATGACTAACCTTGTGATGAGAGAACCGGTGGGAAGAAATACACGAACATCTATTCCACGCCCAGAGGAGCTCTGGCACTGAACAGGGAAAGGAGGAACTGAGCATTTAACAGCAGCATGACTACGAGGAAAAAAATGCTCTGTCTGCTTCAAGAGCAAACTCTCAGGGCCTGCCTGACAACCAGGAAGGAGCTTATAGAAACAGAGTATAAACAACCAATTATTATTTTTTCTTTTAAATAACAGAATTTCAGATTCATTCAGGCAAACTTGGGCAAATGTGTAAAAGTTAGGATATGTACCACATCCAGATTAAATAGGTTCAATTTTCCACATTCTCCTACAGCGCAAGTCATTTCAGACACTTATGAGTTCGGTGCCAAATGTAATGAATGGAGCAGAAATTGGTACTTAAGCTGGAACACACACTTAAATGTCTCTGCAAAGGCGTCTACTCCAGTGTTACTCAAAACCCTTTTTGGAAACCCCGAAAGAAAATGGTCTCTGCCTTCCTTGACAACTGCCTCGCAAGTACTTGCTGTTCAGCAAGGAAAATGATTGCCAGTTCCCTCAGCAGTACTAGAACGCGCTGCTTAGGAAGTGTCAGAAAGATGAGGGAGTCTTTAAACCCAAGATATGACAAATAATTTTTTTTTTTTTTACTTCATGTATTTTCGGAGGTCTAACACAGTGACAACACACACAGAGCTTTAATAGCGTTTAATTTGCAGGTAGATTTCTCAATCTTCTTATCAGAGGCTTAAAAACCTTTGCTGTTGATTTAAGGGGATTCCCCGAAATTGACCTTTTATCCAGAATAAACACTAGCACCAGATATCTGACAGATCACACTGATACTAACCCGAGTTTGCTCCACATGCTGAAAAATTTGCTCACAGCATAACCTGGAACTGGGGGACCTTTTTGTTTTGCTGTTCGTAACTTTGAAACCATGTTTGGTTCCGAAAAGGAATTAGCGTATCTAAGATGATGAGAACTACTTAAAACAAGTAACTGTTTAATTTAATCAAAATATAGCTGCTAGAATCACAGCTTGTTGCTAAAAGCATTACCTTTATCATAGATAATATGGCTATCTGCCCTTTTACACATATACTTCACCCCATTATGCTGCCTTCACTTTTCCAGCCCTGGACTTCCAGCTGTCCCTCAATTCATCCGACCGCTGAGAGCAGTTTTAAGAGTCAAACTATTTAACTCTCCTCACAATCCCTCTAAGCTTGCTCTTCATAGCCCAGTCTTCTCAATACTTTAATTCTTCTTCTTACTGCCATCAGTGTTTGTTTATTGTTTAGTGTTACTGCACAATTTCTAAAATCAAATTCAATGCTTTGCAATACCTAAGGCCTCAATAAAGGAATAGTAATACAATTTTCACCACACACAACAAAATGAATTCACTGCCTTTATTATAACATGCTGCAAATAGAAGATTGGACATAAACCCTGAAAAATATTAATGGTGTGTGTTCTGTTTTATTATTTCTCAAGCTAGTCTTCACCAACCAGGTTTTGAGCATAGGAGCACTGACAGCAGAATATTTTTGTCTGGCATAATTTTCTAAATTATTTTAATATTACAAATGACACTTTTGAACTAGGCATGTATTGCCGTCAAATAAGATCATGATGATCAATGCCAATCATCAACTAGAGGGGTATACAGCTCACAGCACTGAGCTCCCTGGAGCTCCATCCAATCTGGGATGAGCTGGAGTGCCGTTCAACTTCAGTACCTGCCCTCACTAACACTGTAATGGCTGAATGAAAGACTGGCAGCACTTTTTCAACATATAGTTTAAAGGCTTTGGAGAAGAGTAAAAGTTTTCACTGCATCAAAGGGGGCGCAAGCTTACCATTTTTCTGATACAAACTGAGACAAAGTCTGTCAGTGGTTGGAAATAAAATGGTCAGCTGTAAATATATTTACCCTGCATACTGACCAATACATTTTTAAACATCTTTTGAATATTTTCTATGCTATGTTTACAATTTATAAAATATAGAGAAAAAAATAGGACAAAAATTCATTTAGACTATTCTTGTGTCAATTTCCAAAATGTACCTCCCTGTCATGACTGGCTTTTTTAAATGTTTTACGATAAAACCGTTTTGAATACACTGGCTGCTGCCCAAGAAGCTTTTATGGTGGTTCTGATAAAGTTTAACATCCTCAAGCAAAGTTTTTTTAAACGTTTTTTTCATCTGGTTACAATCACCACTGGTGAGAAATTCTGACTTTGCAGGTTTCTTTAAATTGCACAGTTCACATCAATTCGCTAAAATTGCCCAAATAAAAAGACAATTCAAAGTAGAGATATTTTGCTAAGTCCGCGGAATTCACTTTTAATCCGAGATGTAAAACTCTGCACTAATGAAGTGCATAATGAAGTTCAAGCCAATTTTCCCATCCAATGCAACTTAATTGTTTAAACCCCAGTTTTAAGCAACCAGCTTTTCTTATGACCTAGTCCAGCACTTTCATGTCACGTACGTCTGATTAATAAATTACGGAACACAGTCATCAATTGTCTCAAAATATTGTGAGACTATCAACTTGTGAACACACAATTGTGAATCATCTGCTAAGTTGATAATTATGCTCTAAATAATGAATTTCAGAAGAGACGATGGATGAAACTATTAGACATACAGATTACTCAAAAAGATCACAAAACTCTGCTTAATTTTGGGGTGACACATTTCATTAATGAATGTAGGGAGGAGGTTTCGATTCTAGTATAAGCTTAGTGCAGCTCTACTGAACTTGATATTTAAACACATTAATTTGCTCATGCTATAGGTTATTTAAATGTTTTAATATTCCAGTTTTTAGTTCAAGTACAAAGACATTCAGTGCTGCTTTTCCAAATAAAGAGCCAAGTTTCTTTTCCGCTGCTGAAGTAATGTTCCAAGTTCTTTACCATAATCATGTAATTTTTCCATTTCACATCAAAAAGTTAAACAAGTAATTTCAATGTTTAGTATTAAATTGATACAGATCATTATTGCAATAACTGTCTCTGTGATACTGATCCAATCACAGTTTCAGGTACATTACTAGGTACTCTGACAAGTCAGTAATTGTGTAATATGACAAAAGTCCAATTTTGTTTGACAACCTTTAATCATTAAAAACACCCGGGTCAGTCAGTGCTTTTTAAAAGCCGAAAGTTTACATTTTTATCCGCCCCAATAATTTAGCTCATTCCAAAAAATATCAAGGGCCTAAAACACTCCCTAGATTAGTAAGAACTGGTAAGGCTTAACTGCGGCGGGGTGAATAAAATGATGTATGGAAATAAGCGGGTTATGTAACAAAAAAGACTTTAAAAAAAGGCTGTTCTTGCAGCTTAGATAACACATTAGGACTGTGTGGACGGGGCAGCGTTATTTACACAAAATTGTTCCAGAGAAGTGATGATACAGACCCTTTATGACACTAAAAGCTTCATAATCACAACATGGAGCTGAGATTTCGCAATATTAATATTTTGTCCATGTCATGCAGCTCTAATCTTCATGTGAAATCCATCGACCTCAAAGGTGAGGAAATTAGAGGAAGATCTTTAACAGCCAGGATCAAGCGCCAATTGTACCTTTTCTCCACACTGTTGTGTAAATTGCTGCATAGAAGTTAAACTTCAAGGGAGGCCTGTTCTGAAACTACGAGTGCAGCAAGTTTCGCAAATTCGGTTTAAACTGGATTTGTAAGCAGTGTAGTATTAACCCTGTTAAAGTAGCTCATTAAATGTCCCCTGCTGACCAGAAATGGCAAACAAGGTCAGTGGGACAGGACTAATATTATATTTCGCTGGTAGGTTTTCAGGACAGTATTGTGCGAGTGTTTCTCATCTATTGCTTATGTTAGGTCAAACTATTTTTAGACCAGCAGGGCCAAAATGGCTGGTTTATAAACATCAAACTAGTAGTGGAGTTGAAACTTCCTCCTAGTGCATTTCCTTTGCACCAAACCTCTCTGGAGTAACAGCTGACCCCTGACCCCAGCAGAAATCATTACAAATGTCTGTGGAATGTTGATGAGGGAGGAAGTGGCTTTATCCAACGTGAGCCCTGAAGTTAAAAACCAGGAAATCTGGTTCTGCAAGCAGGGCAAGCCCCGCTGCAGCCACATAAAAAGAGAAGCTTCGAGACAAAAAAAATTTAAAAAAAATCAACAAAACACTTGCATCTCACGAAAGTAAACAATTAATCATTAATGTTTACGGGGACTTCCAGAGGACAACCCCCCCACCAGCTAACACACACACACACACACACACACACTGTGGATCCAAGAAAAGGACAAGGTCGGCTGGTTATTTGCTTGAAAGCATATACATAAATAATAAATGCAACTGCACTGACGAGGCCCAGAGCACCCCTCCCACAGCCCTCATCCATCTCTCCCTCTCTTATTTCACACTCCTGTCTCGACATCGCTCCTCCAGGGACGACTTCATCCGTTGAGCTCGTCCCCCGCTGGCTCCTTCGCTGACATCTCTTAAGAGTAAATCCCACTATGCATATCACATTAGAGCTCACTAATGATAAGAATAAGGGGAGGAATAAAGGAGAAGGAGAACGATATGACAATAAAGAATATTGGACTTTTTTTTTTTTAACAGTTCTCTACTTGAAAGGACACAGACCTGAGAACTGAGGCATACAACTTCCGCGGCGCAGCAGGTTTGGTTTCACCAAAATGGATTTTCAAAAACACACATAAATGAAAATATACAGAGCAAAAATCCTTTAGCAGCTCTACTGATGAATGTGGATGGCAAATGCTGCCTAATCAGGCAGGTGGAAGAATCAGCATGGCATGTGCACTATGCGCCTCTATGTAAAGAACTTTTTCCACCGTGTGATTGTGAATATAGGCATGTGGAACAGTTGCAATGACCCATGTGCAAGTGCAACACAAAAATAAGCCATTCCACATATTTCCGTATGGATTTCAAAGCCAGACTGGGCCTGCCACTCTCACTCACGCCTCCTTATTTGATCTGCAGGCCAAATGCCTACAATCCATAATTAGCTGGTGTTTAGTTGTAGAAAAAGGTCAAGCTGGGTCACTTCTGTTTCCTTTTTTTAAATGATAACCGCTCTCCGTATCAAAACATAAAAACCTACTACCAGTGAACAAGGACATACATTATATGTTTGTGTATGGTTTTACTGTAAATGAAACATGACTCCCACAGGTCATGGGACTACAAAATAAAGACTTTTATGGTGCACAAAACACAGTCATGGTCACATGTTTAACATTAATCACACAAAGCTAAGCTTGGGGTATGTGATAAAAAGTATGAGGAATAAAAGTAAGTCAGGCTCACCAATAAGGTAAGCTTCAATGAAACATTCTCCTAGGGGCTACTCTATTCAAGCCGGCTGTGTGTGGACAGGTTTCCAAAACCCTCGCCTGCTGCCACAACAAATATGCCACCCCCCTTTCCTCTGAATGCACCCCCTCCCCCAGGCCTACTCACACACCCCCTCTCTCACCGGGAGGGTGCCCATTCGGGGCTTTTTAGCTTTTTTTGCTAACAATGCCACTCTTAGGACACCATCTTGAGTCTTTTCTGTTTAAAACTTCTACCAATGCAAATATGTATTTCAGGGGGAGAAGTGCCAACAAGTGATCGTTAGAAGTAAAAAGCCACAGACTACTGAACTAGTGCTTGTATTGTAAGAGCAATAGTCTCACATCAATAAAGAAATCTGCTACTTTTAAGGAAAAAATGTGTACGTAAGAAAGCCTCAAGTCGGAAATTATGTAAACGAAGTGGTTAAAGAAGTTACCTTTTTACAGCTGCTGAGTAATGTGCGATTTTTTCCAAAAGCGCGTCCAGTGTCTGAAAATCCAGCAAATCGTTAGACTTAGAATGCATTTTGTAATCCATTTAAAAGCTCCAGTAACTAGAAAACGAAACTGATATACAAAAAGGAAACAAAAAATGATGGGATAAAAAGAGGGAGTTTTTTGGAATGCCCTAATCCAAATACATGAGACGAGCTAGCTTTTAAATCTCCAGTTCCGATGAATATGTCCCAAAATCCACTGTGCCAAATACATGTTAATCCACAGGAAGTCCACAATAATCCCGAGTGTCTTCGATCCTGAGAGAAGCCCTAAAAACAGAGGCTATAGCTCGGGTATCCTCGCCGAGAGACAGAGAGAGAGGGAAGAGAGAGCAGCAGTAGAGGCCTGTGGCCGGCTAGCTGCGTTAGCTCCTCTCGCCGGTCTCCTCTCTACCCCCTCCCCCTCTCAGGAGCACAACGGCCCAGTTGCCACAGGCACTTTGCCCCATTGTGTCCCCAATCAAGCCCTT
>JBBMFX010000134.1:1919864-1930424 GCA_037832545.1 Rhabdalestes septentrionalis | reverse complement strand
CCTGTAACTGGGACACACCCATATTCTGACGCGTCCTTCATAAAACACGCGAATCGAGGAAACATCCGGGTATTTGAACAATGCTCGAAAATCAATTAAAAACACACTTTACAAGTTAGAGTTCTTAAATGAACCGTTTCTATTTCGAATAGCCTACATATTAAGGGTCTAATGTGTTATATTAATTTAAAAATACACCATCCAGTGATTCATGCATGTAATCTGTTACTGCTGATTTCAAAGAAGAAAAAGTGGTTTAGGTATCGAGAACGGGAAAGAAGGCTGGTCACGGTCTAGACTCAATTCGGTGCGAAGCTTATACATTAATCCCTGTCTAAAAGGTCTAAAAATCAGAGGCTGTATCACAGTGTTCGGATGTGTAGCGACAGCAGTGCAGTTCTGCGTAAAAAAACGCAATCCGCCTCCGACCAATCAGCTCTCGGCAGCACGAGCAGACAAGCACGAGCCCGGAGCTCAGAGCTACACGCGCGTCACGCGTGGAAGAGCAGGACCTCCAGTCTCGGCACAGCTGGGGGCTCTTCTTCTCCCTGGACTCGAAACCCTCTCTGTGAGTTTTTGGGGTGTGTTTTGGGGAGGGGCGCTATGTTCTGTGCTGTTTGGGGAGGTTCTATTTTTTGGCTTCGTCTCCTCTTTTTAAGAGTTTGAATCGAGAACTCAGTGGAGTTCTGTTGAGGTGAGCTAGAAGTAGCTCCCCGAAATGTCGCTGTGTATAGTCTTTTTTGGTCTTCTGTGTAGTTTGTTGTCTCTTCTTATTTTCTTTAAAACTGTTTCTGAGAAAGAACCTCTGTGTCCAGGTGTACTGGCCATCCAGAAGCAATCTAGAAAAACCAGCCCGCTGTTGTGTGCTCTCAGGGATCAGTGCAGTCAAGGCTGAAGAGGAAGGAGCAGGCTCTGCAAAGACTTGCCTTATCTCTACTTTTCCTGTGAACTTGTACCTCAGCGTCAGGAACTGGACAAGCGCGTGTAGCCCGTAATCATTTGCTTTCAGGGCTGGGTCCTGGCTAGAGGTTGCAGAATGCCTGGCATGACACTCAGGTGAGTCAGGACCATTACTTCACTGAACTTTCATTAGGGCTGGATTTAGACCTTCAGAATAAGCCTGTAAATTCAAAACGGCTTATGTGTCCATTTCTGACAAAAGCTTCGCCTCTTTCGCTTTCCCTTCAGGTCCTTTTTGCTTTCCTGGAAATTTACTTATCAAAGCACCTGAGATACCTATCAGGCACAGGAGATAACTGCTGGGTACCGGTGTCTGTGCTGTGCAAAAAACCAATCTTGTTTTCTGATTCTCACTCACACATTCTTTTCTAGGAAGCAGGCCAGACGATCACAGATGAACCGAACATTTCTTCGCTGTTTGATGTGAAACCATCTCAGGTTTGACCACTTGTTTTCAAAGAAGGGTGATTTACCAGCACAGGAAAGTGAGCTCTATCTGGTCTTGTCTTGGACCCTGAGAGATACAAATGGTGTATGCTGTGCCATTGTTAGGCCTGGTTGTCTGATCTACAAACTTTGTGGAAAAATCCTTTACAATAAAATATATATTTTTAAATATACCCCGGATCTATCACCCCCTATCCTGGCAACCTCTGCACCTCTCAACCAAATATTTGTGACAAAACCATAGTTCCAATGAATCAAGACTCTAAGGACAGCGCTTGGTGTGAAGAACTTGAGTGGAACGTCTCGTTTTTCTACATTCACAGCAAGAAGAACATCAGTGCCCAATGGAAGACCATAGACTTTGTGGTGGTGGGGGTTGGGGTCCCGGTCTGCATCCTGATCATCCTCGCCAACATGATGGTCATGGCGGCCATCATCATAAACCGCCGCCTGCATTTCCCCATCTTCTACCTGCTGGGTAACATGGCGGCCGCCGACCTCTTTGCGGGCATCTCGTACCTCAACCTCATATTCCACACCGGCCCATGGACCATCGGGCTGAGCCAGCGGCAGTGGTTTGTCCGCGGAGCCCTGATCGAGATGAGCTTGACGGCCTCTGTGGTCAACCTGCTGGCCGTGGCGTTAGAGCGCCATCAGAGCATCTTCAGCATGCGGCTCCACAGCACCATGTCCAACCGGCGCGTGCTGCTGCTCATCGTGCTCATCTGGGCGGTGGCCATCATCATGGGCCTGGTGCCCTCCATGGGCTGGAACTGTGTGTGCCGGAGGGACCAGTGCTCCACCGTGGCTCCCCTCTACTCTCGGAGCTTCCTGGTCTTCTGGGCTTCGCTCAACCTCCTCACCTTTTCGGTCATGGTGGCCATCTACGCCCGCATTTTCATCTACGTCCGGCGGAGGAGCCAGAAGATGGCCAAACGGATGCTGCAGCCCGGGAGCAACGACCCACTTGTAGATCTGATGAAGACGGTCTCCACGATCCTAGGTAAGGCATTCTTAGGGCACACTGCACCAGAGCTGTGCTGCGGTTTGGTTTTTTTGCTTTAGTGTAATATTGACCTTTTGTAATATTGATCTTGTCAAAGGCTGCAATATGCAAATAATTCCTGTAACACCTATACAGGCCCTCTGTTTACAGTACATTAGATTCATTTGGCAGACACGTATGCCTAAAACAACTTACAATTTGAGCAAGTTTACGACAGTTTAAGAGCGAGATGAGAGTTTTAAGTGCGATTGCTTTACCATTGGCAATTTTTTTTCATTTTAAATTGCTAGTTACTTAAATTGCAAGTTTCATTGTGTGTACAATATGTATGATGTAATACAACAGCCCTCATTTTTCAGTTTCCTCACGATATTAACCCACCACACACAAAACAGAGAACACTTGTTATACATATGCTTCCGTGTGGGTGTATGTAGATAAGATATTTTAGATTAAGGCACTGTTAAACACTGTAAACATAGTCATGCAAGAGTTAGCTGATATGGACGTCATATGAATTCAACTTTGTTTAGCACTTTGTTTAGCAGCTTTAAAGGTATTGGCCTGGATTTTAAAGGGTGGAAATATAAGGAGTGATTTAGCTGAGAGTTAAGAAGGTATGTTAATATCAATTATAAAGCTGAGCAACAAAAGGAGGCTCTGATGTACAAGTAAAAGTATGTCCCATTGGCTGCTATGAGGTCTGTTTTCTTGTTTGGGTCCCTTTGGAATGATAATTGCATACTGACACTGTCTAGAAACAGATGTTCATGGACTTAAATGGCGGTTCCTAATGAAACAGAGTCAGCAAACCTTTCAAACAGAATTCACTGTATGTGGCCGTATTGTGCAAAAAAACAGGATGTGGGGCCTGACACACAAGACCACAAGAACGCTTCATGAAAACTGAATCTGTTTGTTTGTTTGTTTGCACACTGCTTTTTTCATTTTCAGTTGCCTTCGTGATTTGCTGGACTCCAGGTTTGGTTATTCTTTTGCTCGATGGACTTCAGTGCCCAGACTGCAAGGTTCTGGAATACGAGAAATACTGCCTGGTTCTGGCTGAGTGCAACTCCCTGGTGAACCCCATCATCTACTCACGCCGGGACAAGGACATGAGTGACACATTCAAGAGAATCCTGTGCTTCTTCTGCAGGCGAGGGAATGCTCGAGGGAGTGACGCATCCAACGTCCAGAATGGAACTCTGAACAGAGTGTGTCTGCTGTCTGAGAAAAGCAATGAAACCAACACCAGTCTCAGGAGGGCAGAATCGTAAAGGCCTGGAGAACCCTTAAGAGTCTGGTTCTCTTTTGATCCAGTGCAATCCCAGTTCATTGTAGGGAGGACTGATCTGCAGATAACTAGTTTATTTTTGTATAAATTTCTTTTCGACCACTTGTTTGAGATTTCGAAGATGCGAGAACAGTATGATGCACTGGTCGGCTGGTGTAGAAGACAGCCGAGGAAGTTTACAGACCTTATATGTTCACTTCCTGTATATGTACATATCCTGTTAACACAGGCAGTAGAGGACGAGAGAAACACTGGGTAACTTTTCACTAGTCATGACTCTTTTATTTAAATAGAGCCTGGGGGTGGGTGAGTTTCCACTCCAGTTTCCTCTCACTGTTCAAAGACATTTGTGTCAGGTGGGTCGGAAATGCCAAATTGCCCCCGGGTGTGAGTGTGTGCATGAATGTCTGTCTGTACGGACTGGTCTCTCCAGTGAGGGGCTGGTGATCTCTCAAGGGTGTTTTGTTTCTCTGCCACCACCCCCAAAAACCCAGTTAAGAATGAGCAATCTGGATAATGGATAGATGGGTCCATAAAAGATACACACACACAAAAAAATAGGGGTGCATTTTGTATAATTGTCTAAATTAATGGTGTGTGACTTGTTTTTGTGTTTGTACAATATTTGTAAACTGTCAAGCCAATGTTAAATGAGAAAATATAAGATTTACACACTGTTTACAAAGCTTGCACGAAGGAGAATCAGTCTCATACACCGAATCAAAAGCACACTAGATTATTTTATTAGTTTTCTTTTTTCTAATAAGGAACACTACAATTCTCATATTGTTTTTTTCTCTTACTAGAACAGTTCTAAAGTTGAGGTATAAAAGGAGTTCATAACAGACTAGCAAGTCTGAAAATGGCAAGGTTTATATACAAGAGAAGTGGAGAGAAAAGGAGAGGTAGAGAAAGGGGGAGTGGTGAATACAGAAGGGGATAGATGGGAGGAAGAAGGATATACTACATTTTCAAGAACATAGGAAAACAAAACAAAAGAACATTTCCGTATCGTCTGTCATTTGTTGTGCGGTGCAGTAGAATTAACCTTGGCTCCAGGAGTGTTTTTTCTGGTCTGCATGTGTAATGCGTGTGTCAGCCTCAACTGTTATTTTGCGACTATCTTGACACTCACCCGGTCCTTGGGAGCACAGAGTCCCTGTGTTAAGCTTGCGGCCTGTCTGTTTTAGCTACACTGCGTCGTCTGAATGTAAGCATGAGCCAGAAAGTGAACGTTTGGCACATTCCAAGTTTGAAATGTGTGAATGCTTGAATACTCATGTTACTGTGAATAGCCACATGCTACGGTCTCAGCACTTCAGCAAAAGCGCAGAGATCAAAAAGTATTTTTAGATTCTAGAACATCTGGGCTACTAAAGAGAACGAGGGGTTTTGGTGCACAAACACCCAGCCCCTCTGTTTTAGCCCCCTGCTTTCCTGCTGTTTCACCTTTAAACTAAAATCAAGGGTGTCTCCGGACACTTAGGTACCTCAGGTGTTAAAACTCCACAGGTAGCCGCCCAGGAGGACCGCTCCTCTAAACAACAGGTTCTCCCTCCCAGGCTTCAGCAGCTACAAATGATCCATACTTTCCCAAACTGAAACATCTAAGCCAGATCGGCTATGATTTACACTCAGGGCTGCATGATCTCGGTCCTGAAGAATTCAGATCTGACACTGACTCTGGGCTTTTATCACCTTTATCATTCCACTTGCTGTCGCCAATCATCTCTCTGGTTTTGCTTTTCTGACTTAAGAAGTGTGATCGCCAAGGAAATCCTTACTGCACCAGCACAAACTCCAACACGCAACAAAACCCCAGTAACACGCTAAAGACCCCGATTCAAAGTCAAATAAACCTCAAAATGAACATTACAAATATTACTCTAACTCCTCAAGCAGAGTAAAGGCAAAACAAACCAGGCATTAAAAAAAGAAACAACGTGTAAGTATATAAAAAGAGAAATACACTGAAACATTCCACAATCTGTACAATGACATCCATAGATGACCGGTACAAAAAGGAGAAAGAAAGAAGAAGAGAAAGGAAAAAAAAAAGCAAAAACAAACAAAACATAATTTGGTGTAGTAATAGCATTAGTTATAAGACAGCCATATGAAATATTTTAACTAACATTAATCTATACATGACACTATGATCTGGGTAATTCCTTGAAAAGGTCCTCAAGAGTTTGTTCTTTCATTCATACAAACGAAACCCCTTTTTTAAACGTTTGAGTGGTAAGTCCTTTTTGTAACAATTTTCCATTCATGTATCAAAAAACAGCATGGTGCTACCCCGGTTCAACTGTATTAAAAAGAAACGAGAGGCATAGACGCACATTAAAAACAAAACGACCCAGCACACCGGATCTCCTGTGTCAGAAAAAGTGAGACTGGAGATCGGTCTGTTGTTCCTCAGAGTTGGCTGCAGTCCACCCATTTGAAATTCAGAGCATGTCTGATGCTAGTTTTTGGTTAAACTTCAAAGGAGAAAAGCCCTTGTTGCTTGGCCATGTTTAACGATATTAAAAAATTGTTCTGAAGAGTTTCTGCGTTATGAAGCATAAAATGGTAACCAACAGAAAGAACAGCATGTGCTTTTATGGCATGCTATTATTATGTAATGGGTGCTTTCAACTGCACATGTGATACAATCAGTTATAAAGTGAGACTGACGACAAAAAAAACCCAACGAAAAACAAACAAACAAACCAAAGTAAAACCCAAAGAACCTGTGCACACTCACGCGCACACACACACACGTACCACGGGAGGCCATCAGACGACACATACAGAAGCACAAAATCAAAACGGTTCCCTACAATATCCGCTTCCTCCCAAACTGTAACGAGCACAATTTACATCTACATTTATGAGACACTCTCATAAGCATCTTGTATTTAACATTTTTGGTTTGGAAGAGTATAGGTAAAGACTGCAGTCTGCGAGCACTGGATCTTTTTCAGCGTGCCGTCGCATCTGGGTGCTGATGCAACGCTGTAGGGAAGCACACTGTATTACAAAAGCTCCATGGTTGCAGTGTCCTGGAGGGGCAGTACATGTACATGATGGATGGTAAGGTTATTTATTATTTATTTGTCCTTATTTGTTTTTTTGGTCTGTCATTATATCCTCTCCTGTCTCTGTAGCATTCCTTTAAGTAAAAAATAATGAGGGGGTGAAAACAAAGACTCTCAAACTGACAAGCTAAGCAACTGGAAAATCTAAAACAGCTTTGAAGCCTACATGCATGGAAGACCGTTTCGTTCAAAAGAAAAAAAGAAGAAAAAAAAGTCACTCCCAGGCCAATTCTAAACCACTGCTCTCCATACGCTGTCCACTCCATTTCTAACCAGCTGAAAAACTCTAATGGAGTCTATAGTGACGTTTTATTTGGTGGCTGGTGCATTTTTTGGGGGAAAGTATAATTTAAAAAAAACTACTTCAAAAAAAAAAACACAAAGAAATGCAGGACTAAAGAAAACCTCTACATCTCTTAAAAGACACAGCGGGCTCCTGGAGCAAAACGTAGCCCCTAGCTGCATGGTTTAAATTTCTGTTGCCCTCTGCTCCTGTATGGACTTGCCCACCATTTCCCTCCATCTCTCTGGAAGTGAAGCATGTCTCATCAACCACTCTGGGTTCACCCCTTCTGTGTTTCCAACCCTCATTCTTTTCAAAAGCTCATGAATATTTGTGCTTAATTGATTCTTTCGACAGTGGAATGCAACGGAGTGTGTTTTAGCGTAAATATGTATGAATCTTATATCAAAACTAGTTACCTTGTTGATGCAGCTAGAAAGTACACCATGGAAATCACCAACAAAAGCAACCTCTAAACAGGGACTGAAAGGTTTCTGAGTGATTTGTTTGTGTTTCGGTTGTTTGAGGTTGTTTCTCGACAAACAGAAGGAGATCTGACTGCTGACAGCGCTTTGGTTTCAGCAGGGAGGGAGGAGCTCCTGTGTGGCCTTCACTGGCTGAATGAATGGGTCAGTAAACACGTGTGTGTGTCGTTTGTGGTCTGTCAAGGCCCACAGTGCAGCTGACCTACAAAGTGGAACTCGGGAACAAAGCAAAGATCAAGGAAGAAGCAGGGCTGCGGCGGTGGAAGAGTTCAGAGCACGTTTTGTGTGTTTATGGTGGAGGTGGGGGAGGGTCCGTGTCTCAGGTGGAGGCGTCTGAGTGGACGCTGCTAGGATGTCCAGGTGGAGGGGTAATGGAGGAGGGGTTGGGGTTGTCCTGCCAGCTGCTGTTGGTCTGCCACCAGAAAGAAAATACAGAGAAATTTACAATCAACACAGATATTAAACCGCTACATAGTAGTGCAGTGCCATTTGGACAAAAATACTCTGAATTGCTACATACTGTGACATAAAACAGTTTCATACTGAAATCTCATCTGACATCAATACGGTTAAGACAAATATGCAGTAATGATTAACTGCGCTGTACGTCATATGCTGTAATTTATACTGGATAGGGAAGTCTAATGTTCTGACCTCATTCTTGAAACAGGGTGTGTGTTCATGTATGCACTATTACTCACATCTAGGTGGTGTGGGGTGTAAAGGGCACTTCCTGACAGCTCCTCATAGCCGCCCGTCAGGTGTGTAGCACGGTGCAGGGTATCCACCTGTTACAAACAAACATAAAGGTCAATACATGATGATCCTTTCAGCAAGCATCCACACAGCCCCACTTTAACACACAGGAGGCGCTTAAATTCCACCCGTTTTAATCGCAGTGTGATTGTTATGTTGCAGTACAGCTGGAATAGCAACCTCATAGGCCACAATCAGCCATAGTGCACTTTGTTTTTGATACCTCTTAATTTCTTAACACATTTTGAACAAAATGTTTCTCAAAAGGATCTGAAGCTTGGGTTTGGAGAAATCACAAACTTCGACATTCCAAGACCAAATGTTTTATAAACCATTCCAACCATGACCCTGAAGAGCAAAGTCACATGTTAGATATGGACTACCACAACTGTGACAATCTCAACTCAGCTGACTCCCTATTCCTGTTCATTCTAAGTGGCCCAGAGCTACAGTGGCCAGGCAGGAGTATGATGATTTCTCGCTATGTTTAGTACCAGCTGTCTTAATTATCAAACTGCTGGAACTACAGAAGTAAATCAAGATTTACATAGAAGACTGTTTTGGATTACAAGGCCCACAGAACACAGATAAAGAGTAAAGTAAGAACACGGGGTGCAACAGACCACCTAATAGGGTGCAGGTAAGACGAGGTGGTAGAAGGGTCTTTGGGTGAGGACTCGCTGAGGAACGAGACACACTGGACTGGGTGCTCAGGACCGGGAGCTACAGCTGGATACTAACAGTGGACGTATGTTGCCGCCACAAAAGGACAGACTTGGGATGGGTGGGACAACAAGGACCATGACTCCACACATTTTGGAGCTTTACTTGCTCTAACACCCCTGAACCAACTAAAGCTTTATCAAGTCTTCAAGCTCATCTGAGGTCAAAGCACAGAGATACTGTAACTGCGTGCATGTTTTTCTCTAATTTAATTTAGTAAAAGTGTAGATTTATTAGGTAACACTTTAATGAAATACAAGTCTTTACTTGAATCAGTACTGGAATGAATGATAACAATTAGGGCTGGAAAAGTAATCGACATTCAAAACGTATAATCGATTATTTCAACTACTTTTCCTTTAAAAACATTACCGTGTGGAGTCACTATTTTTAATTTAAAAAAACATTCAAAAGAATTAATTTTGTTTCCAAAATTGCAAGTTATTTATTTTTCCTTTTTTTATAAGAACAAAGTGACTGTTCATTATAGGTAATGTGTGCTTTAATTTCAGTTGTTCAACACTGATGTTTAATAAATAATCATAGATAGTAGGTAGTGTGTTTCCTTCAATTATATTAAAATCAAATAATGCACGCTTCATTCAAAAATCTCTCACTCGTAATATGTGAGGATATTTACTGTACAAAACTTGTCAGTGAACTATAAAATAAATTAATCATTCATTACTCATAATCGAGTTGAAATTAATCGAGATTTTGCTTTTAGGCCAAATCGCCCAGCTCTAATAACAATAACAAAGGCTTTACACAACTGAAGCTCACAAGCTGAAGTGGACAAGTTAGAGCAGGGAAAACAATAAAACATGTGGGAATGGTTTTCTCGGGTGAGGGGATTGGAACCACTGAGCTAAAGTAAGGAAGCACTGGGATAGGAGGGGCATTGAGGAAGGCCTTGGGGGTGTCCTCAGTGCCTACCTGCTGCTGCAGAGAGGGGGCGATGTTGAGGCCCTCCCCGTTGAGCGAACGCAGCCCGAGGTAACCGTCTCCTGTGCGAGACAGACCATAGGACCCTGAAGACCCTGCGAGCAATACACGCAGTTTTGCCAGGGTCAGGTATGGAAAGGGTTTAAAGTCATGACTATACGGAAATACTATCCACCCCATGCGTGGAGCATGAAAATCAGGTCAGGTCACATTCCCGAGGCTGCAGCGACATCTTGCTCAAGCTCTTTTACAAGCAAAAAGAGGTCATAGACGAAACAAACAGGAACAAACTGTTGTCAGCAGGCCACGGCGAACGCAATCATAGCAGCCTAACATTACCTTTCTTTTACACCCAAGTCCACTTAACTTGTCTCTACTTGTCGCTTTCCCCAAAGTTAAATCTTGAAGCATACCAGTCAAGGTAAGGCATTAATGACAAACCAGGCAAGTCATGACTAAGTTATATAAAATAACATGAAATCACCTACCTTTTACCCTCTGCCTCCTGAGCAAATAGAGGTTATTTATACTAGAGGTATTCATGTATGCAATGCAATGGAGGGGAAGGGGAATTTAGT
>JBBMFX010000134.1:1891673-1905298 GCA_037832545.1 Rhabdalestes septentrionalis | reverse complement strand
CCACTTTCCCCGATCCCCCTCACCCCCCCCCCCCCCCCATCCCAGCCATTATCATATCAAAGCCTGGAGTTCAGAGCAAGTCTTCTCTTTCAAGAATAGGAGAACGGCAGAGAGAGGGAGGAGGAGAGGACAAGACCGAAACAGCAGGGATAGACCCGAGCTCTGGCTGCTTTCATCCCTGCTGTTCAGCAGTAGGAGAAAAAAAGAGAGAGAGAAAGAGAGAGGGAGCAAAAAGACACGACTGCATGAACGAGAGAGATCATATCACACACACACACAGTGAAGGAAAGAGACAAAGACAGAGAGAGAGTGAAAGCGAGAGAGGGGCAGAGAAAGAGTAAGAGACTCATGACTGTTATTATAAATACACTAGCAGCAAGTAAAGGAGAGTGCCTTGTTTAATTCACATTCCAGAGGCAAGGTCTAAAAGCAGTATGGGGTCTTAAAGTTGCAGTAACAAGCAGGTCAGGCATGGAGAGGTGATGAGCCAAAAGGACTCATGCTGAGAGCTATGGAGGCGTGAGGGTCACTGCACTATGTCCCATAGTACCACTGTCTAAATGATACAGTATTCCAGGTTATATACCATACTTACACTATAGTACTCCAGCATAGAAGCCTGCAATACAACAGCCTATACACAGCACCCCAGTGTATATGCTGTAACATCTTAGAATATAGGCTGGGGTACTATATTATAACTGTAATTTTGGGCTATGGCTCATATTGGGCTATGGATCATATATTATAACTGTTATATAGGCTATGGCTGTACCTGGGAGTGGGCAATTATGTATCTATTATCATTTATTAATCTAAAAAAATTGTTATTCTATTAGTTATTTCTGTCAACTGTGAATAAATGGCACATTGTGACATTTTTTGACATTTATCAAGTCTGCAGTAAACATAATACTGCTCAGCCTTACTTATATTTTACCCCATGGCCCAAGCTATACGCAACAACAACAGTCAAATTAATAGTTAAACCACTACACTGCAGCTTATGTAACACTCGGGCTTAAACACACAACAGCAGTACTACAGCACCCGGTGCTATATAGAATACAATGCAATTTATATATAAAATTCATGAAGATTTATGAAGTCACATAACTGCAATAAAGGCTAGTTCTATAAGTCAGTGTTATATTTCCAAGGGCTAGCTTTCAAGATACATTTCAGGTATAAAGTTTAGAGTGGTTGTTAACCATCTGGTGACTCCCAGTTCAGAATCTGCTTGTCAACAATAGGCCTGTTTTGAAAATGTTTAAAACAACTTTCAATTAAACATCACCTCACCAGTAATATCATACTATTGAGAAAACATGAAAAATGGATTTGTGAGCAGAAGAAAGTGTACACCACATTGCAGCGATATGTCTCTAAATGCATGTGTCCCTACAGTATACAGTTATGCTCAAACAAGCAGTTTAGTTTGCTAGCGTGTCTGTGTATTAACATTGCATGATGATTAGCTTACTATGCTACAGTGTGTCCACATCTGGAATGTGGCCTCGTGTAATTTGGAATGCTAAAGAGTTTCAGATGTTTGCTAATTTTCCGTGCATCTGTAACACTAATGAAAGCCAAAAATAGTCTGTTGCTGTTCTGATGATTAGGAATGCCCTATTCGAACATGAGTGTGGTAGAGTCATGTGAGGTATTGTTACTAACTCACAAATCCATAGCAGGGCTTCAATAGACATCTACGACATTCAAAAATACCCTTATTTCTGAACCCAACACATTTTTTTTATATACAATGTACTTCAGCCTATATGGTATAATACTCCAATGTATATTATAGTTGCACATGGGGATGTGTGATAACATGATACTTCATGATACGAAATTTTCACTAAACATATGTCACAATAGCATTCTAGCCAATATACAACAGCACTCTGACCTTTATTTATCTACATTTCCTCTTTCTCCCTTCTTTAGAAAATATATATGAATTGCTGCATATCACAACCACATATTCATGCTTCTGTTTGGCCATAACAGACAAGCTACACAAAAGATTTTATGCTCTCTATATGGTCTGTGTGTCTCCTATAGGATCTTGTGCCTCGCTTCCAGTGCTGCGTCTCTCTCAGGCCCACTCTCAGCTGGCAGGCTAAATGTGAAAATCAAAGTGAATGACATTAGGTAAATAAGACAGCAGGTTGCCCTGGCAACAGGGACAACCCCCTCGTCCACCCCCCTTTCCTCCAGCCGACCCGTTTCTTGCATCCAATTAGGGGGAAGCGAGGCTGGGTTATTGACAGATCGCTGTAAACTGGTGCCCGCTCAACATTTTTACACTGTAATTCCGCACGGACATGCTTCATAGAGGACTGAGGTTGACTCTTATTGGGTAAAATTGAAAAATACAAAAAAAGAAAGAAAAGACTAGATCATGATAAACAGTGAATGTGCTTGACAGGCAACAGAAATTAACAGTCATAGCTTGCACACCTCAAATATTCAAGCAAAATAATTGGTAGAAAATCTGCCACATTATAACCAGTCCTCGGGGATGCCAATCAGGTCCACACTGTTCTCCGTAACACAAGGACAGAAAAAGATGTGGAGTATGTGGGGGACCCTGGGGTGATGGCCGGTAATACACCGGTAATGACTAGGAAAGAGTTCTATAACCCTAACTTTTAAATGCTAGTCCTTAATTGCATCATGATGGCTGAGTGTCTTCCCTGGAAGGAGACAGCAAAGGATTTTCCACGCAGCTGAGCGAGGGACCACATGAGGACAAACGAGCTGACAGCATACTGGAATTGGATCAGCACTGTGGTTGAAGACCAAGCTTGGGTGACGAGAGCATTCGATCAATGCAGAACGTGTGACTCGGCTCGTGGACTGTGAACAGCTCAATATTTTCAGTACACCTAGCTGACATGCTTGACATGGAGACTCTGAGCTCACTGTTATGACTCCATGATAGTGGAACTCGGTACACCCAATAAAAAGGCAAAACAAGAGAAGGCGGCCACAGTAGGACATCTGGTGAACCTCCCTCCTTCCACATGATCATACTCTAATCAAAGAGATCAGTTTTGTGGGGGAATAAAAACTACGCGAGACAGAGTGGAGTGACACCCCCAGAAAACTCGCCGAAAAATCTAGTAGAGTTGAAAAGAGTGAATAACTTACCGGTTTTCTCTTTGATCTCACACAGCACACTGAAGAGAGCGGGCTTCATTCTGTGACAGTTCAGGGCATGTTTCCTGCAAGAAAGAGAAAGAGAGAGTATGCACATCAGTACAACTCTGTTTAGAGTTTGAATTCACTCCAGAACTATGCAAAAGGATCAGACCGTCACACAGGAATAAGGAATATACCGCAGTTCTTGCATATCGCTACACACTGTAACATCCGAGTGCGCAGGTAAACTAAAAGCTCAGACACATAACTTTTAATTCAGTGCAGCTGAAAACATAGCAGTCACAGTCTGCCCGTTTCTCATATGTGCATCCAAAGGAAATCAAGACGCCCCACAACCTAATACATGACTTAGTTCAAAGCTTCAAACCAGTCAAGATGTACGAGCCATTACTTACATCAAAAGACTTGAAAGCCGAATGCTTTTATAACCTAGATATAAAGTGTGCTGTAGTATTCCTTCAGCCTCTCAACAGCTAAATGAGTTAAACGAAGCGTAGTCCTAATTTGTCTTCGGGGAAAAGCTGTTTAAGCACCATCTCCCCTCCAGCACTCTTCCCACCTCCTCTTTACACCCTGAGAGCGGACTGAGCAGAGAAAACAGACAGCAACACATGCAAACCTTCATCTTTCTCCATCCCAACATTATTCGGTGGCCTCCCGTAAGCCAAATTCATAACGGTCAGATTTATCAACGTCTCTGCCGAGTGAACTCCACTTACAGTAGCAGCAAGTGAACCAAATGTTCCAGGATCAATGGTTTAACCGTTTGCAATACACAGTGATTGTTTGGTGGAGTTACTGCAGCTACAAACTACACATTTGTTAAACAAGCTTAGGTCAGTGCATCTTATAAACAACAAAGCCTCATAATGCAATGTTTAATACCTCACAATCTTCAAATAATATATAATATTTCCATCCGTACTCAGTTCTTCCCTAGTCAGTGACGACACACAGAACAGCTTCCAGCCCCAAGTCTCATTAAAAGGCTTATGTGCAATAAAACAGTAATATATATTATAAGGTGTGACTCATTCCCTCATTGTAATGCCTGGCTCAGTTACTGGATCAGCATCTTTTAGTAAATACGTGTTCGTGTTAATGCCAGTCACTTGTGAGAGAGCCAGTTATCGTCAGGCTTAGTAACCATGGACATGGATTATTATTCACTCAGCTTTTCAGACAAGGTTTACACCAGGTCATAGACTAAAGGAATTTCAGGACTCCACACACAGCTTCAATGCATTTAAAAACCTGCATGTAAAATCAGTCCGCAATATCATGTCATTATTTTCTGCAAAGGTTTTGATTTTACTGAATTTTTAAATACAGGTCACAGAAAATACAGTCTAATAACCTGCTCTATGTTGTGCTTCCCACAAAATACCTATTCTGGTCAATTTAGCAAAATACACTAAATGAAGAAAACGACCATATGAAATTCAATAAATTCTCTTCTATCCCATCTAATCTCATTTTCTAGCTCAAAAGCATGCATACACAGTTAAATGACATTTTAAGTTTAAGTTGTCCAATGCTGTGTGGACACATTAACCTTTGACAATAGTTGCAATTAATTATACGTGTGCAATATACAGTCTGCATTTCCAAATAAAGCTGAACATATCCATGTTCATAACAGGTCCTACTACACATTAAATGTGGATTATTTTGACAATTGGAAAAATGATATAAACAAAAACATCAGCAGGCTAAAACATCACATATGAAGTAAGGTGAAAGGGGGGAAAAAGACTAAATCATGCAGCCTTAATCCATGTGATTATTTATTCAGGCTTTGAAGGAACGATTCAAACACCTCTACAAATTAAAGTAGGTCAAATGGTTCTGGCAATCACATATAACAACATTAAAACAGAAAACGTACAACGACTGATCATGCACAATTCAAACAGCTGAACCTTTTCATATCAGTGGCGGGGAGAGGGGGTCGTGTGGGAGTTAAAATACAATTAGGGGTATTTTATTCTTACTGATTAATTAATTGTTAACTATCCATAAAACTCAATGACAAGATATATGGTGCATAAAAGCTTTCTGCCTAATATTATAATATAAAACAAAAACACAGTAAATTGGAGCACCAGTAAGCCAGTAGCATGCAGCTGAAAATTTAATAGCTCACTGAGGTGTATATTTGCATTTTTAAATATAGCCAAGATAAACCTTTAGATCTGTCCCTTAATAAAAAGGCTGTTATGAATTAAGCTAATCAGGTATTGCTACATGTGATGGATCCATCTTTTAAAAACTTTATATTTATTCCTCCCCTCACACAAGTCATCCTTTTGTTGTTTAATGGCGCTTGGCAAACAGCTTTTACTGCCACTTTCTGAGGACAGGAGAAGTGTGGGATGGATCAAGTGATCTTCGAAGATTAGCCACGAAGTCGATTCTGAAGTCATGTCAAGTAGGTTTGTAATTCAAATAGTATTCTTGCTTGAAATGTCCAACCCTAGCACTAATTTCAGGGCCTTGAGTGTCTAATATAGTCTCTGTCAGTAGCAAACATAAGCTATGCTCATGTCACAGCAATTGTGCTGCAGTAAAGTCAAGGTGAAATGAAGCAGCATATAATGTCAAAATGTCCGGTATTAATCACAGATCAATAACAGTCAATCTATAATCTATATTAATATTATTCATATATACCTATATAACAGTAATGCAATCACGTATATATGCACATACCTAATGTATATCAGTTTACTTTTACCCAAGTAAGCAACATCAAAACAACTTTGGAAAATACATACCAAATAAAAAGCATATAAATGCCAGGCCTGACGACAAATGAGCACCACTGGGAAAGTGTGTGTTGAGTTTTCTTTCACTCACTGCAGGGACTGAATGAGTGGATGCCATTGGCATGGAAGGTATGAGAGGGGGTGGGGGGTGCACATGCAGTCCCATACTGACCTGTGCTGGAAGTTGAGTGGCAGGGCACCCCCTGCTGTGCCCCCCCCAGCTCCCCCTCCCTCTGTGGGGTCACCTCTTCCGCCCCACTCGGCTGGTCCCTCCTCTTGCCAGCATCTGGACAAAGGGCAACAAGGTGAAAGGTTGGGGGCACCCAGCACGGAGTGCACTGGCATCGCCTTCCACGGCACCAAAAACACCCCAAACCAACCCACCATGCAATGGGAGCGCAAGACCGTGGGAGAAACCCTGCGGTGAATGGAAAACAGTAGAACCGGGAGCATGTGGTCCGCAGGTGGATGACATCAACTGGGTCTTCGCCTATAACTTGCTTCAGAAACTGGGTACAATATGGCTGGCTGACCTGCGTTTACAAAGTTTTCTGTCTTGCAAATATGCCACGCCAATATTTAAACAGCTGACAAAACATGAGTGGCTGTTTGGATTTTTTATTGCTTTTCCAATAAACTAAAAGAATTAATGTAGAATAACTTTATTACAATACTAGCTCTAACTTCAATTGAGATTTCACAGTTAAGAAGTCGAATTTTTCTTTAATACATCTATTTGTACAAGCCGATTGTTTTGTACTACTGTAATAGAAAACAATAGGTAGAAATAAGTGATTTAAAAATGTGTGTGTTAACACATATGTGTTTGGTGTGCAGGACCAGTTACCATATTAATGTGCCAGTCAGATGCTATTTCTAATTCAGTGGAAAACTTCAGCCATGTGTAGTTTCAGGGACAAGCTTAAAAATGTTTATAGGATGTTTACAGACATGTTATTTTTAGGTAATTAACACGTTTTACATTGCTAATGTATTTAGGCGGTGACACGAAGGCCTACCAAATGTTAAATAATAATGTCTCTAACAGAACGGATATATCAAATTATTTTCCAGTGATTAACTTTAATGCTTTCTGTAAGGATAACAAAAGCTCATTCTAACAAATCACTTAAAATGTGAACTGTGTGGTTGTTTTTTTTCCCACCATCTGCTCACATAGTAATAATCCTATTGGCAAACTGTGGCATATTTCAGGTCGGTCTGTACATGTAATTGAAAATTTGCAATATTTATTGATCAATTTCTTTCAGTATTATGGATAATAGTAACTACTTCATCCCTGGCTGGTTGTTTTCTAATAATACCACACTAATGCTCACATAATAAGAGTGCATGCAGTAATTAACCAGTCACTGATGAGAGGCTGGCACAGACCGTGGTAACTTCTGGCACTTCAGCAGAAGCAACATTTGCTCAACAGTTTGATTGATTTGTTTCTCAGAAATCCACTAGTTAAAGGTCCACTCTCTCTCCCCCTCTCACTACAGCACCATCCGTCTGATGGAGCAAAAAAAATTCATGCAACTGGGTTCACATCCGGCCTGCAAAGCAGCACTTAGCCCTGTCCATTTATCAAGTCCAAGTCGCCTTTCTTGCTGTTGCAAGGTCAGACAATACGCAACCAGTGAGGACATAAAAGATTAAAACTTCTCAGTACAACACAAAGCACCTCTAGTGAAAAAAATATCCATCAGATCTGTTAGTTACTACATATTCACATAATCCCACTTATGGGAAATGATCAAAGCTATTTAAACGGATTGCAATCATTTTCCAGAGTTATTAGCTTTCATATATTGCACAGAATCAAGCAGAGTGTGAATTCAGTAAACTGGGTTCAGGCAAATGAATGTAAATGTAAAAAATTTCCACAGGTCTTACAAAAACAGGAAAAGCCATAATTGATGATGTGGCCCATTTAGAGGGCAACACAATAATTGTTTTTGTATGTTTAAAAAAAACAACAACAACATTAGTAGGATCAAGGCTTTTCTGCTTATATTTTTCCTCTCAGGAAAAATACATATATAATTGTGTCACTTTAAATGTTTGGGTTTGAGTGAGTTTTTGTGTCTACCATTTCTTCTAAGTAAAACAAATGTTATCCATTAATTAAATAATGCTAAGATCTGCACTTTAAAAGCTGTGTACAATAATCAAGGAAACTAAATGGTTATCCACAATTAAATGTAAAATAAAATGTCATGGTCCTGACAGGCCCATGATCCATGACTCAGTTAAAAGCCCTTTCTGCAAGTAGCATATCACAGTTTGCACCTGATGACTCTCCTGCAGTGCTGTAATAACCAGAAAGATAATTAAGTTTTAGGTGTATGACTTCACAGCAATGTTTACTTGTTGCAGTGAGAACACATGGCAATGATTTCAAACAGCATGTCCCTCTCTTGTCTCTCTATCTGCTGGTGCTTCATCTAACCAGTGCTAAATCTATCCTACACCTACTCATAGTGCTGGTTCTTAAAATATATATAGGACTGCACATATTCATTTTAACAAACACTATAAATAATAAACATGTAACATTGCTAAAAAAGTGGCATTTTCCATTTTTATCCAATGTCCTGTCCAGTACAGCCTACTGACCTGACAGCAACTTAAGATCTAATGGCATCATTTTTAACCAGCTGACAAAAGTAAAAAAAACACAACACTGACTGCATTTGAATGCAGCATTTGCAAGTATAAGTATCTTAATTTCACATTTATCTGCAGCACTTGCACAAATATTTTGGCATAGGGTGAAAAAGCACTGGCTGAAAGATATTCTTCTTTTAAAGCAGGGCTGCTTGTTACCATTCTTGGAGATCTACCACCCATTCCAACACACCTGGCTCTAATGTGCACTAAACTAATTACTTTGACCACATTAGTAAGATGAGGGGGCAGCTCTCCAGAAGCACAGCCAGGCATTGAAGAACAGGTTGAATAATATTTATTTTCTGAGTGTACTTAACTCTAAATAGGGTTTTTTTTGTTTACCAACAAGAGGAAGCCTGAAAAACCAAAGTTGGCACATATAGTTCCTCATAACAAACCACAGATTTTTGAGAAAACCACAAACCAACGTAACTCCATATAAGAGCAGCAGAAGGTATTTGTACAGATGATTGAGAATGAGAGATCACTTGAGTGTTTAAAAGCATGAAAAGTGTCGAGGGGAACTGCTGACCCTACTCAGAAACACCAGCCCACTTTAACCCTATTAAACAGTACAGGTCCCCAAAATACCAGCACATTCATGCTAGTGATGGGCCATATATTATTTTTACCATGATTTTTAGTTTTTGCACTATTGGATTAAGAAAACAGAACTATAACTAACCGCGAAGTGTGTCATTTGTTGGGGGTAGTTCCAAACATAACTAATTGTTTCTGGAAACCTGGTTTCTGTCTGTTGTACCACAGCAATAGATAAGATTCCATTTGGCAGCATATTAAGAGAAGTAGCACAATTTCTTCCATCCAAAACCATTCAAAGTCGGTTTCTAATTATTCTCTGAGCACAGCTGCAGTACTCAAGACATGTCTGGGGACATTAACTTTGTTAATGCAAATGTAAACACCTGATATAACACTGGGATATTTTACAAACAATGAACAAACTATACCATCCAGCAAAATTTCCAACAAAACTGAGATCCATTCCTCTTTAAAACACCCTGATTAACTGGTGTTTGACATCTTCCAAAGGGAAAGGTCTAAAAGAGCAAAGTGAACAATGAAGGAGGCTAGAGACAGGGAAATCAAACCAGTGAATTCACGGCTTGTATTTTAGGGCATGGGACAGCGGATAAACCATGTTTTGTTAGTGTAGTATTTGCAAACTTGTTTCTTATGGAAACACACGTGGTCCTTTCATGCAGGAAATGAAAGTACCACCACCAACAGGGCTCAGGGAGGAAGACTCCCCTCAACTTGTACTGCCTGTTACAGCCAGACACACCACTGGGCCAGAAAAAAAAAGTAAGTTCACAACCCGCCTTTTCATTTAAGTTGTTATTTCACTTCTGAGTCGAAACAAAGGTCATGCCAGCTGGATACGGACAATTGGGACTCTTTCCAATTTGATCTGTGAGGCGGTGGCATTTTAAATAAAACACTGCAGATCTGCTGCACAGTGGCCTCTGAAACAGGGCCAATACCTCCAGAATATTTGAAAAGCCAACTCGGAAACAACCAAATGAGCAACAGCTCCGTGCTGGTGGACATTTCTTACTAGACGTTGGGAGCTTGAGACTTTGGATCATGAAATATATTGAATTTAACAGCTTATGGGGGCTGTGGTTCCATTACTGTGAAAATGCAATCAGAAGAAAAGGCTGAGTTGCTTCTCTGCATGCCTTGCCATAAGAATATTTTGTTTTAGTTAAAATATGCCGATTTCGAGTAGGTCAAATAAAAAACGGTGAGAGTATCTATGGAGAAACACGATCCTAAAAGGAAAAAACGTAGATAAAACGGAATGAAATCAGAGCAAAGACAATGGAGGTATACAAGAGGGCATGGTCTGTTAAAAAACCCTTTAACTTGTAAGCCACTCGTAGAAAGCAATATCCTAACGTTCATAAACTGCCCGTTACACACACACCCCCACCACACACGCACACACACCCGATCTCATTAATAGAAACTCGATTTGTGGACAGCTGCACTCGCGTACACATTATAGGAGAATTGATTGCACCCTGCACACAATGAAAAGGATGAACACCAGGGAGGGAGGGATGGATGGAGGGATGGGGTGTGGAGGTGGGGGCGAAAGAAGTGAATTAATTAGGAGAACCAGGTGGTCAAGTGGTTTGGTGGAAAATCGCGAGGTAATGACACATCCCAAGGCAGGCCACAATACTTCTATCAAAAGGCACGGATGGTGGAGAAGAAAGGATTTTTCCCCTGCGCCGTTCGGACGCGAAGAGACTCAGGAGGAACATGGTCGTGGTCGATTTTCGACCACAGTCGATACGTGCATGCTAGGGTGATGGGAAAGAAAAAAACAGTGAAGAGCCTGGCTTTTACTGAGGCCTGCACCTCAGCCACGAAGCAGCCCAACAAACCCTCAGTGGCGATGGCTTAATTAAGAGCTGCCTGATTAGCTATGCTAATGATGAGGGAGCAGATTAATCACATTCATTTATCTACTGGGGTTCACGGTTTTTGGTCGTGCTCCTCGCGACGAGCCCAATGCTCCAGCACGAAAATCTTATGCCCCTCTTCTGTAAAGAATGGAAGCTCCTGGCCCTCAACCACTGTAAAACATCCACAATGTGGACTGTATTCAATTCTGGGCTTTGCTGGTTTCACTCTAAGGATCAGCTTAGTAAAAACTAGACAAACACAAGCCATCATAAAGAGGCCGACCTCAGGTCTGCATGCAGCTGAAGTCTTTTGTAGTTGACAAAAGAAAGCACTCATTTAAAAAAAAACTTGAAATGAGACAGGCCCACTTTAATGCAAGACATTGTTATTTATGCACAGCTATGAAACTAATTTGCAAACATACAGTTTAAGGGGTTGGAGACAACTTTCTTCTGTCGAAAAGGAATTCACTCGACACCAAAAAAGGCGTGTGTGCAATTAGAAACTGACCTGAAAACAGCTCAAAAACAAGAGACTTGTGTAAACGCCAACAGGCGAGTGTTCGTGAGATCCGGGTCTGCCAGTTTCTTACCGTGCCTGAGCCTCGTCCAGGCTCTCGTCCGTGATGGCCATGATCTGCTGGAGGATGTCTCCTATGTCCTGTTGGGGCTGGCCGAGAGCCTGCTGCTTCCTAGCCGAGTCTGGGTCGCCCACGTCGGCCTGGGCCAGGGCGCCGAGTCCCCCCAGACCCAGCATGCGGGTCTGATCGTCCATGCTCGCCTCAAAGAAACCTCGCCGTTTTGGTGGGGTTTGGTGGAGGAGGAAAAGAAAAAAGCAAGCACCAAAAACACTACTACTAATAATAATTACTATTCGCAACGGAGTTTTAGCTGATCATGTACCGAGGCCCACGAAAAACCGAACGAGCGACGATCCTACGGAGGAGTGAAAGGCAAATGCAGTTCCTCCTCGCTCGGAGAGAAAAAAAATGTTAGGTAGTATGTGAAAACTGCTATGGAGGTAGGAGGACTGGAGGACCGGACTGACCACAAAAAAAGAAACTGGTGAAGAAAAAAATCAGCCACGAACACCAATCTGACAAAAAAAGAAAAAAAACACGCACACGAAAACAAACGCAGAAAATGGGAGGAAATACAAAGCGACGAGAATTCAAAACACCAGCAGCGTAAAGAAAGAAAACAATATTACAAAACAGAACACAATGTTACACCAAGCTCAGGACGCATCTCACAAAGTGCCTCCTTAAAAAAAATAAACCAGCCCCAAAGTCTTTATGGCATATTAGCGGGAATTTTGAAAAATAATGAAACGGAGAATACTCAAGAGTAAGAATATAACAACAGTCCAGTCTGTTAACCCCGATAAACAGGGTGTAAAAGTCAAGAAGAATGGTGCAGCTGGTGTTAAGCTAATGTAAAAAAGAAAAGCTTTTGTATGAGAAACCCCGACTGACTTTCTGTTAACGTTTCGTCGACAAAAAGGTAGAAAAAAGCGTTTCCCAAATCGAGAGGGATAACTGGGTCGCAAGAAAAAAGTGTCAAGAGTTTTTATAGTCTACTTAAACACACAAAAATAAACGACTTGGCGAGCTCTCTTTTCTCTTTTCCTTCTTCAGCAGCAGAGGCCAGCTAGCATTTCTAGCTTAGCCACAGCAGCTAGCCAGGAGAGAGAGACTGAGAGAGAGGGAGAGACACAGAGAGAGCGCACCGAATTCGCACCGAGGATTACACGGACACGGATCAAACGATGCACTCGTTATTCGGTCTGAAAACGCTCGGCTCCATCCCAGCCGCTTGCTCCTGAATTCTGCCCGAGGCTCGGTTCTCCCCAGCCCGCTCCGGTCCGGTCTGCTGTCTCTCCGCCCGCTGTTTAAGCAGCACCGCTGGAGCAGACACACTAACCCTACGTCATCTCCCACCGGAGCGTGCAGTACCAACACCAGCCACGGAGTGTAACGAGTGTAGTGTATACATGTGCAATAAGCAATAACATGGATACATTCAAATGAAATAAATAAATGCTATGCATGTTATAAATACATTCACATATCTAATCTATAAAAGTAATGGGACACACATCTTGATTAATGAATTGAGATGGCCCTTAACTTCCTTAATGCTTCAGCACACCAAGACATTTTGGACAATGCAAATTCCTGTACACATGTAATCAAATCAAACATAAAAACAAAGCTACTTGCCACTGCAGGGCATTCACATTTGTTGTAGAAAAACAATTTCCCCTCAGAGTCCAGAGCATTGTAGCAGTTGTAAAGAGGGACCAACTCCATGTGAAAGTCTATGTATCTGGATGCGGTGTCAATAAAGTCCCAGGTGTAATGGTCAGATGACCCAACACATTTGTCCAGAAATACCACAAGACTACACAAATACCGGGCAGGACAGGAATAAAGAGAGAGAGCAAAAAATATGACGGCTATAGAACAGCTACACTCAACAAAAATATAAAGGCAACACCTTTGTTCCTGCTCCGATTTTTCATGAGATGGATTTAAAGATCTAAAATTCATTCCAGATACACAATATT